>JAWPHD010018768.1:0-38478 GCA_037043455.1 Cyrtodaria siliqua
CTACAAAAACAACATGTATGCTATTAGGTTCAAAATATAAAATAAACCATTCTCGAAAACTCACGCTTTCGATAGATAATTGCCTGATACAATCAGTGTCTTCTCAAAAACTTCTCGGAATTACAATAGATCAACATCTAAAGTGGGATGTTCAGATAAGCAAAGTCTGTAATCATATATCGAGTAAATTCACTCTTTTAAGACGAATATCTAAATATTTGACACTTGATATGAAAAAGCTATTCTATAATGCATATTTAGTTCCAATATTTGATTATGGATCTATCCTCTGGAGTAATTGTACTAAATTAAATTTTACAAAGGTTGTTACTTTACAAAAAAAGCATCGCACGCTGGATTTTGATAAAACCTTTACATACACCTTTCTGCAAATCTTTTCAATGAGTTAAATTGGATGTCATTTGAAACAAGATGTAAATTTCAAGTAGGTGTTTTAGTTTATAAAGCAATTCATAATCTTACACCAATATACATAAGTAAATTAATAACATTTTCTGAAAATAGCAGATATAATTTAAGATCATGCATTAAACATGACATTAAGCATCCTAGACCTAAATCCGAATATTTAAAACAATCGTTTACCTATGTTGCCATGCGGACTTGGAATTCAATCCCAGAAAATATCCGGACTTCTGTTTCTATTTATGCTTTCAAACACAATTATAAATTATTTCTATTTCAAGATAACAGGTGTTCTGCTCAAATTAAGTTGTGTTAGTAGTGAATACTTGTTTTTAATGCCAGCTTGAAACATATTATTAATGTTACGTGCATGTATTCACTTGCTATTGTTTATAAGTTGCTGTTGTTATCAGAAGGCCTCATGGAAGATAAGTGTTGTGCAATTGTTTGTATAATCTTAATGAGTTGTACCTTCATGAAATAAAGAATTTATTATTATTATTATTATTATTATTATATTATTATCAAGACACAACGTTAATCTCTTACCAAGTGAGCCCAGAAGTTGCATGTACAAGCCATGACACGGCAACAAATGAGTTTCACCGTAAGTTTTTTCATTTGTATACGTACTTTCAACAGAGATGACCACGTCAGAAATGCCACTGGCAGTCTATGGCACGCAAAATGATACTCGTTGACATTTTATGTCCAAGGTACGTAATTCGTTTACGGGTAAATAGAAAAAAATAGAGATAACGTTGCTCTTTCTGCGATCTGAGTGTCCAAATGGTTATTATTTATAAAGGTATTACGTATAGAATATGTACATTATTATCTGGGGTGTTGTAATGGTTGTTACTATGATACTTGTTATGATTATTGCAGCAAACCTGTATCAAGACACAACGTTAATCTCTTACCAAGTGAGCCCAGAAGTTGCATGTACAAGCCATGACACGGCAACAATGAGTTTCACCCGTAAGTTTTTCATTTGTATACGTACTTTCAACAGAGATGACCACGTCAGAAATGCCACCGGCACTCTATGGCACGCAAAATGATACTCGTTGACATTTTATGTCCAAGGGACGTAATTCGTTTACGGGTAAATAAAAAAAATAGAGATAACGTTGCTCTTTCTGCGATCTGAGTGTCCAAATGGTTATTATTTATAAAGCTATTACGTATAGAATATGTACATTATTATCTGGCGTGTTTGTAATGGTTGTTACTATGATACTTGTTATGATTATTGCAGCAAACCTGTATCAAGTCACAAACGTTAATCTCTTACCAAGTGAGCCAAGATGTTGCATGTACAAGCCTTGACACGGCAACAATGAGTTTCACCGTAAGTTTTTCATTTGTATACGTACTTTCAACAGAGATGACCACGTCAGAAATGCCACTGGCACTCATTGGCACGCAAAATGATACTCGTTGACATTTTATGTCCAAGTGACGTAATTCGTTTACTGGTAAATAGAAAAAATAGAGATAACGTTGCTCTTTCTGCGATCTGAGTGTCCAAATGGTTATTATTTATAAAGGTATTACGTATAGAATATGTACATTATTATCTGGCGTGTTGTAATGGTTGTTACTATGATACTTGTTATGATTATTGCAGCAAACCTGTATCAAGACACAACGTTAATCTCTTACCAAGTGAGCCCAGAAGTTGCATGTACAAGCCATGACACGGCAACAATGAGTTTCACCGTAAGTTTTTCATTTGTATACGTACTTTCAACAGAGATGACCACGTCAGAAATGCCCCTGGCAGTCTATGGCACGCAAAATGATACTCGTTGACATTTTATGTCCAAGGTACGTAATTCGTTTACGGGTAAATAGAAAAAATAGAGATAACGTTGCTCTTTTCTGCGATCTGAGTGTCCAGATGGTTATTATTTATAAAGGTATTACGTATAGAATATGTACATTATTATCTGGCGTGTTGTAATGGTTGTTACTATGATACTTGTTATGATTATTGCAGCAAACCTGTATCAAGACACAACGTTAATCTCTTACCAAGTGAGCCCAGAAGTTGCATGTACAAGCCATGACACGGCAACAATGAGTTTCACCGTAAGTTTTTTCATTTGTATACGTACTTTCAACAGAGATGACCACGTCAGAAATGCCACCGGCACTCTATGGCACGCAAAATGATACTCGTTGACATTTTATGTCCAAGGGACGTAATTCGTTTACGGGTAAATAAAAAAAAATAGAGATAACGTTGCTCTGTCTGCGATCTGAGTGTCCAAATGGTTATTATTTATAAAGGTATTACGTATAGAATATGTACATTATTATCTGGCGTGTTGTAATGGTTGTTACTATGATACTTGTTATGATTATTGCAGCAAACCTGTATCAAGTCACAACGTTAATCTCTTACCAAGTGAGCCAAGATGTTGCATGTACAAGCCATGACACGGCAACAATGAGTTTCACCGTAAGTGAGTTTCACCGTAAGTTTTTCATTTGTATACGTACTTTCAACAAAGATGACCACGTCAGAAATGCCACTGGCACTCATTGGCACGCAAAATGATACTCGTTGACATTTTATGTCCAAGTGACGTAATTCGTTTACGGGTAAATAGAAAAAATAGAGATAACGTTGCTCTTTCTGCGATCTGAGTGTCCAAATGGTTATTATTTATAAAGGTATTACGTATAGAATATGTACATTATTATCTGGCGTGTTGTAATGGTTGTTACTATGATACTTGTTATGATTATTGCAGCAAACCTGTATCAAGACACAACGTTAATCTCTTACCAAGTGAGCCCAGAAGTTGCATGTACAAGCCATGACACGGCAACAATGAGTTTCACCGTAAGTTTTTCATTTGTATACGTACTTTCAACAGAGATGACCACGTCAGAAATGCCACTGGCAGTCTATGGCACGCAAAATGATACTCGTTGACATTTTATGTCCAAGGTACGTAATTCGTTTACGGGTAAATAGAAAAAATAGAGATAACGTTGCTCTTTCTGCGATCTGAGTGTCCAAATGGTTATTATTTATAAAGGTATTACGTATAGAATATGTACATTATTATCTGGCGTGTTGTAATGGTTGTTACTATGATACTTGTTATGATTATTGCAGCAAACCTGTATCAAGACACAACGTTAATCTCTTACCAAGTGATCCCAGAAGTTGCATGTACAAGCCATGACACGGCAACAATGAGTTTCACCGTAAGTTTTTCATTTGTATACGTACTTTCAACAGAGATGACCACGTCAGAAATGCCACTGGCACTCTATGGCACGCAAAATTATACTCGTTGACATTTTATGTCCAAGGGACGTAATTCGTTTACGGGTAAATATAAAAAATAGAGATAACGTTGCTCTTTCTGCGATCTGAGTGTCCAAATGGTTATTATTTATAAAGGTATTGCGTAAAGAATATGTACATTATTATCTGGCGTGTTGTAATGGTTGTTACTATGATACTTGTTATGATTATTGCAGCAAACCTGTATCAAGACACAACGTTAATCTCTTACCAAGTGAGCCCAGAAATTGCATGTACAAGCCATGACACGGCAACAATGAGTTTCACCGTAAGGTTTTCATTTCTATACGTACTTTCAACAGAGATGACCACGTCAGAAATGCCACTGGCACTCTATGGCACGCAAAATGATACTCGTTGACATTTTATGTCCAAGGGACGTAATTCGTTTACGGGTAAATAGAAAAAATAGAGATAACGTTGCTCTTTCTGCGATCTCAGTGTCCAAATGGTTATTATTTATAAAGGTATTACGTATAGAATATGTACATTATTATCTGGCGTGTTGTAATGGTTGTTACTATGATACTTGTTATGATTATTGCAGCAAACCTGTATCAAGACACAACGTTAATCTCTTACCAAGTGAGCCCAGAAGTTGCATGTACAAGCCATGACACGGCAACAATGAGTTTCACCGTAAGTTTTTCATTTGTATACGTACTTTCAACAGAGATGACCACGTCAGAAATGCCACTGGCACTCTATGGCACGCAAAATGATACTCGTTGACATTTTATGTCCAAGGGACGTAATTCGTTTACGGGTAAATAGAAAAAATAGAGATAACGTTGCTCTTTCTGCGATCTGAGTGTCCAAATGGTTATTATTTATAAAGGCATTACGTATAGAATATGTACAATATTATCTGGCGTGTTGTAATGGTTGTTACTATGATACTTGTTATGATTATTGCAGCAAACCTGTATCAAGACACAACGTTAATCTCTTACCAAGTGAGCCCAGAAGTTGCATGTACAAGCCATGACACGGCAACAATGAGTTTCACCGTAAGTTTTTCATTTGTATACGTACTTTCAACAGAGATGACCACGTCAGAAATGCCACTGGCAGTCTATGGCACGCAAAATGATACTCGTTGACATTTTATGTCCAAGGGACGTAATTCGTTTACGGGTAAATAGAAAAAATAGAGATAACGTTGCTCTTTCTGCGATCTGAGTGTCCAAATGGTTATTATTTATAAAGGTATTACGTATATAATATGTACATTATTATCTGGCGTGTTGTAATGGTTGTTACTATGATACTTGTTATGATTATTGCAGCAAACCTGTATCAAGACACAACGTTAATCTCTTACCAAGTGAGCCCAGAAGTTGCATGTACAAGCCATGACACGGCAACAATGAGTTTCACCGTAAGTTTTTCATTTGTATACGTACTTTCAACAGAGATGACCACGTCAGAAATGCCACTGGCAGTCTATGGCACGCAAAATGATACTCGTTGACATTTTATGTCCAAGGGACGTAATTCGTTTACGGGTAATTAGAAAAAATAGAGATAACGTTGCTCTTTCTGCGATCTGAGTGTCCAAATGGTTATTATTTATAAAGGTATTACGTATAGAATATGTACATTATTATCTGGCGTGTTGTAATGGTTGTTACTATGATACTTGTTATGATTATTGCAGCAAACCTGTATCAAGACACAACGTTAATCTCTTACCAAGTGAGCCCAGAAGTTGCATGTACAAGCCATGACACGGCAACAATGAGTTTCACCGTAAGTTTTTCATTTGTATACGTACTTTCAACAGAGATGACCACGTCAGAAATGCCACTGGCACTCTATGGCACGCAAAATGATACTCGTTGACATTTTATGTCCAAGAGACGTAATTCGTTTACGGGTAAATAGAAAAAATAGAGATAACGTTGCTCTTTCTGCGATCTGAGTGTCCAAATGGTTATTATTTATAAAGGTATTACGTATAGAATATGTACAATATTATCTGGCGTGTTGTAATGGTTGTTACTATGATACTTGTTATGATTATTGCAGAAAACCTGTATCAAGACACAACGTTAATCTCTTACCAAGTGAGCCCAGAAGTTGCATGTAAAAGCCATGACACGGCAACAATGAGTTTCACCGTAAGTTTTTCATTTGTATACGTACTTTCAACAGAGATGACCACGTCAGAAATGCCACTGGCAGTCTATGGCACGCAAAATGATACTCGTTGACATTTTATGTCCAAGGGACGTAATTCGTTTACGGGTAAATAGAAAAAAAAGAGATAACGTTGCTCTTTCTGCGATCTGAGTGTCCAAATGGTTATTATTTATAAAGGTATTACGTATAGAATATGTACATTATTATCTGACGTGTTGTAATGGTTGTTACTATGATACTTGTTATGATTATTGCAGCAAACCTGTATCAAGACACAACGTTAATCTCTTACCAAGTGATCCCAGAAGTTGCATGTACAAGCCATGACACGGCAACAATGAGTTTCACCGTAAGTTTTTCATTTGTATACGTACTTTCAACAGAGATGACCACGTCAGAAATGCCACTGGCACTCTATGGCACGCAAAATGATACTCGTTGACATTTTATGTCCAAGGGACGTAATTCGTTTACGGGTAAATAGAAAAAATAGAGATAACGTTGCTCTTTCTGCGATCTGAGTGTCCAAATGGTTATTATTTATAAAGGTATAACGTATAGAATATGTACATTATTATCTGGCGTGTTGTAATGGTTGTTACTATGATACTTGTTATGATTATTGCAGCAAACCTGTATCAAGACACAACGTTAATCTCTTACCAAGTGAGCCCAAAAGTTGCATGTACAAGCCATGACACGGCAGAAATGAGTTTCACCGTAAGTTTTTCATTTGTATACGTACTTTTAACAGAGATGACCACGTCAGAAATGCCACTGGCACTCTATGGCACGCAAAATGATACTCGTTGACATTTTATGTCCAAGGGACGTAATTCGTTTACGGGTAAATAGAAAAAATAGAGATAACGTTGCTCTTTCTGCGATCTGAGTGTCCAAATGGTTATTATTTATAAAGGTATTATGTAAAGAATATGTACATTATTATCTGGCGTGTTGTAATGGTTGTTACTATGATACTTGTTATGATTATTGCAGCAAACCTGTATCAAGACACAACGTTAATCTATTACCAAGTGAGCCCAGAAGTTGCATGTACAAGCCATGACACGGCAACAATGAGTTTCACCGTAAGTTTTTCATTTGTATACGTACTTTCAACAGAGATGACCACGTCAGAAATGCCACTGGCACTCTATGGCACGCAAAATGATACTCGTTGACATTTTATGTCCAAGGGACGTAATTCGTTTACGGGTAAATAGAAAAAATAGAGATAACGTTGCTCTTTCTGCGATCTGAGTGTCCAAATGGTTATTATTTATAAAGGTATTACGTATAGAATATGTACATTATTATCTGGCGTGTTGTAATGGTTGTTACTATGATACTTGTTATGATTATTGCAGCAAACCTGTATCAAGACACAACGTTAATCTCTTACCAAGTGAGCCCAGAAGTTGCATGTACAAGCCATGACACGGCAACAATGAGTTTCACCGTAAGTTTTTCATTTGTATACGTACTTTCAACAGAGATGACCACGTCAGAAATGCCACTGGCACTCTATGGCACGCAAAATGATACTCGTTGACATTTTATGTCCAAGGGACGTAATTCGTTTACGGTTAAATAGAAAAAATAGAGATAACGTTGCTCTTTCTGCGATCTGAGTGTCCAAATGGTTATTATTTATAAAGGTATTACGTATAGAATATGTACAATATTATCTGGCGTGTTGTAATGGTTGTTACTATGATACTTGTTATGATTATTGCAGCAAACCTGTATCAAGACACAACGTTAATCTCTTACCAAGTGAGCCCAGAAGTTGCATGTACAAGCCATGACACGGCAACAATGAGTTTCACCGTAAGTTTTTCATTTGTATACGTACTTTCAACAGAGATGACCACGTCAGAAATGCCACTGGCACTCATTGGCACGCAAAATGATACTCGTTGACATTTTATGTCCAAGGGACGTAATTCGTTTACGGGTAAATAGAAAAAATAGAGATAACGTTGCTCTTTCTGCGATCTGAGTGTCCAAATGGTTATTATTTATAAAGGTATTACGTATAGAATATGTACATTATTATCTGGCGTGTTGTAATGGTTGTTACTATGATACTTGTTATGATTATTGCAGCAAACCTGTATCAAGACACAACGTTAATCTCTTACCAAGTGATCCCAGAAGTTGCATGTACAAGCCATGACACGGCAACAATGAGTTTCACCGTAAGTTTTTCATTTGTATACGTACTTTCAACAGAGATGACCACGTCAGAAATGCCACTGGCACTCTATGGCACGCAAAATGATACTCGTTGACATTTTATGTCCAAGGGACGTAATTCGTTTACGGGTAAATAGAAAAAATAGAGATAACGTTGCTCTTTCTGCGATCTGAGTGTCCAAATGGTTATTATTTATAAAGGTATAACGTATAGAATATGTACATTATTATCTGGCGTGTTGTAATGGTTGTTACTATGATACTTGTTATGATTATTGCAGCAAACCTGTATCAAGACACAACGTTAATCTCTTACCAAGTGAGCCCAAAAGTTGCATGTACAAGCCATGACACGGCAGAAATGAGTTTCACCGTAAGTTTTTCATTTGTATACGTACTTTTAACAGAGATGACCACGTCAGAAATGCCACTGGCACTCTATGGCACGCAAAATGATACTCGTTGACATTTTATGTCCAAGGGACGTAATTCGTTTACGGGTAAATAGAAAAAATAGAGATAACGTTGCTCTTTCTGCGATCTGAGTGTCCAAATGGTTATTATTTATAAAGGTATTATGTAAAGAATATGTACATTATTATCTGGCGTGTTGTAATGGTTGTTACTATGATACTTGTTATGATTATTGCAGCAAACCTGTATCAAGACACAACGTTAATCTATTACCAAGTGAGCCCAGAAGTTGCATGTACAAGCCATGACACGGCAACAATGAGTTTCACCGTAAGTTTTTCATTTGTATACGTACTTTCAACAGAGATGACCACGTCAGAAATGCCACTGGCACTCTATGGCACGCAAAATGATACTCGTTGACATTTTATGTCCAAGGGACGTAATTCGTTTACGGGTAAATAGAAAAAATAGAGATAACGTTGCTCTTTCTGCGATCTGAGTGTCCAAATGGTTATTATTTATAAAGGTATTACGTATAGAATATGTACATTATTATCTGGCGTGTTGTAATGGTTGTTACTATGATACTTGTTATGATTATTGCAGCAAACCTGTATCAAGACACAACGTTAATCTCTTACCAAGTGAGCCCAGAAGTTGCATGTACAAGCCATGACACGGCAACAATGAGTTTCACCGTAAGTTTTTCATTTGTATACGTACTTTCAACAGAGATGACCACGTCAGAAATGCCACTGGCACTCTATGGCACGCAAAATGATACTCGTTGACATTTTATGTCCAAGGGACGTAATTCGTTTACGGTTAAATAGAAAAAATAGAGATAACGTTGCTCTTTCTGCGATCTGAGTGTCCAAATGGTTATTATTTATAAAGGTATTACGTATAGAATATGTACAATATTATCTGGCGTGTTGTAATGGTTGTTACTATGATACTTGTTATGATTATTGCAGCAAACCTGTATCAAGACACAACGTTAATCTCTTACCAAGTGAGCCCAGAAGTTGCATGTACAAGCCATGACACGGCAACAATGAGTTTCACCGTAAGTTTTTCATTTGTATACGTACTTTCAACAGAGATGACCACGTCAGAAATGCCACTGGCACTCATTGGCACGCAAAATGATACTCGTTGACATTTTATGTCCAAGGGACGTAATTCGTTTACGGGTAAATAGAAAAAATAGAGATAACGTTGCTCTTTCTGCGATCTGAGTGTCCAAATGGTTATTATTTATAAAGGTATTACGTATAGAATATGTACATTATTATCTGGCGTGTTGTAATGGTTGTTACTATGATACTTGTTATGATTATTGCAGCAAACCTGTATCAAGACACAACGTTAATCTCTTACCAAGTGATCCCAGAAGTTGCATGTACAAGCCATGACACGGCAACAATGAGTTTCACCGTAAGTTTTTCATTTGTATACGTACTTTCAACAGAGATGACCACGTCAGAAATGCCACTGGCACTCTATGGCACGCAAAATGATACTCGTTGACATTTTATGTCCAAGGGACGTAATTCGTTTACGGGTAAATAGAAAAAATAGAGATAACGTTGCTCTTTCTGCGATCTGAGTGTCCAAATGGTTATTATTTATAAAGGTATAACGTATAGAATATGTACATTATTATCTGGCGTGTTGTAATGGTTGTTACTATGATACTTGTTATGATTATTGCAGCAAACCTGTATCAAGACACAACGTTAATCTCTTACCAAGTGAGCCCAAAAGTTGCATGTACAAGCCATGACACGGCAGAAATGAGTTTCACCGTAAGTTTTTCATTTGTATACGTACTTTTAACAGAGATGACCACGTCAGAAATGCCACTGGCACTCTATGGCACGCAAAATGATACTCGTTGACATTTTATGTCCAAGGGACGTAATTCGTTTACGGGTAAATAGAAAAAATAGAGATAACGTTGCTCTTTCTGCGATCTGAGTGTCCAAATGGTTATTATTTATAAAGGTATTATGTAAAGAATATGTACATTATTATCTGGCGTGTTGTAATGGTTGTTACTATGATACTTGTTATGATTATTGCAGCAAACCTGTATCAAGACACAACGTTAATCTATTACCAAGTGAGCCCAGAAGTTGCATGTACAAGCCATGACACGGCAACAATGAGTTTCACCGTAAGTTTTTCATTTGTATACGTACTTTCAACAGAGATGACCACGTCAGAAATGCCACTGGCACTCTATGGCACGCAAAATGATACTCGTTGACATTTTATGTCCAAGGGACGTAATTCGTTTACGGGTAAATAGAAAAAATAGAGATAACGTTGCTCTTTCTGCGATCTGAGTGTCCAAATGGTTATTATTTATAAAGGTATTACGTATAGAATATGTACATTATTATCTGGCGTGTTGTAATGGTTGTTACTATGATACTTGTTATGATTATTGCAGCAAACCTGTATCAAGACACAACGTTAATCTCTTACCAAGTGAGCCCAGAAGTTGCATGTACAAGCCATGACACGGCAACAATGAGTTTCACCGTAAGTTTTTCATTTGTATACGTACTTTCAACAGAGATGACCACGTCAGAAATGCCACTGGCACTCTATGGCACGCAAAATGATACTCGTTGACATTTTATGTCCAAGGGACGTAATTCGTTTACGGTTAAATAGAAAAAATAGAGATAACGTTGCTCTTTCTGCGATCTGAGTGTCCAAATGGTTATTATTTATAAAGGTATTACGTATAGAATATGTACAATATTATCTGGCGTGTTGTAATGGTTGTTACTATGATACTTGTTATGATTATTGCAGCAAACCTGTATCAAGACACAACGTTAATCTCTTACCAAGTGAGCCCAGAAGTTGCATGTACAAGCCATGACACGGCAACAATGAGTTTCACCGTAAGTTTTTCATTTGTATACGTACTTTCAACAGAGATGACCACGTCAGAAATGCCACTGGCACTCATTGGCACGCAAAATGATACTCGTTGACATTTTATGTCCAAGGGACGTAATTCGTTTACGGGTAAATAGAAAAAATAGAGATAACGTTGCTCTTTCTGCGATCTGAGTGTCCAAATGGTTATTATTTATAAAGGTATTACGTATAGAATATGTACATTATTATCTGGCGTGTTGTAATGGTTGTTACTATGATACTTGTTATGATTATTGCAGCAAACCTGTATCAAGACACAACGTTAATCTCTTACCAAGTGAGCCCAGAAGTTGCATCTACAAGCCATGACACGGCAACAATGAGTTTCACCGTAAGATTTTCATTTGTATACGTACTTTCAACAGAGATGACCACGTCAGAAATGCCACTGGCACTCTATGGCACGCAAAATGATACTCGTTGACATTTTATGTCCAAGGGACGTAATTCGTTTACGGGTAAATAGAAAAAATAGAGATAACGTTGCTCTTTCTGCGATCTGAGTGTCCAAATGGTTATTATTTATAAAGGTATTACGTATAGAATATGTACATTATTATCTGGCGTGTTGAAATGGTTGTTACTATGATACTTGTTATGATTATTGCAGCAAACCTGTATCAAGACACAACGTTAATCTCTTACCAAGTGAGCCCAGAAGTTGCATGTACAAGCCATGACACGGCAACAATGAGTTTCACCGTAAGTTTTTCATTTGTATACGTACTTTCAACAGAGATGACCACGTCAGAAATTCCACTGGCACTCTATGGCACGCAAAATGATAATCGTTGACATTTTATGTCCAAGGGACGTAATTCGTTGACGGGTAAATAGACAAAATAGAGATAACGTTGCTCTTTCTGCGATCTGAGTGTCCAAATGGTTATTATTTATAAAGGTATTACGTAAAGAATATGTACATTATTATCTGGCGTGTTGTAATGGTTGTTACTATGATACTTGTTATGATTATTGCAGCAAACCTGTATCAAGACACAACGTTAATCTCTTACCAAGTGAGCCCAGAAGTTGCATGTACAAGCCATGACACGGCATCAATGAGTTTCACCGTAAGTTTTTCATTTGTATACGTACTTTCAACAGAGATGACCACGTCAGAAATGCCACTGGCACTCTATGGCACGCAAAATGATACTCGTTGACATTTTATGTCCAAGGGACGTAATTTGTTTACGGGTAAATAGAAAAAATAGCGATAACGTTGCTCTTACTGCGATCTGAGTGTCCAAATGGTTATTATTTATAAAGGTATTACGTATAGAATATGTACATTAATATCTGGCGTGTTGCAATGGTTGTTACTATGATACTTGTTATGATTATTGCAGCAAACCTGTATCAAGACACAACGTTAATCTCTTACCAAGTGAGCCCAGAAGTAGCATGTACAAGCCATGACACGGCAACAATGAGTTTCACCGTAAGTTTTTCATTTGTATACGTACTTTCAACATAGATGACCACGTCAGAAATGCCACTGGCACTCTAAGGCACGCAAAATGATACTCGTTGACATTTTATGTCCAAGGGACGTAATTCGTTTACGGGTAAATAGAAAAAATAGAGATAACGTTGCTCTTTCTGCGATCTGAGTGTCCAAATGGTTATTATTTATAAAGGTATTACGTAAAGAATATGTACATTATTATCTGGCGTGTTGTAATGGTTGTTACTATGATACTTGTTATGATTATTGCAGCAAACCTGTATCAAGACACAACGTTAATCTCTTACCAAGTGAGCCCAGAAGTTGCATGTACAAGCCATGACACGGCATCAATGAGTTTCACCGTAAGTTTTTCATTTGTATACGTACTTTCAACAGAGATGACCACGTCAGAAATGCCACTGGCACTCTATGGCACGCAAAATGATACTCGTTGACATTTTATGTCCAAGGGACGTAATTTGTTTACGGGTAAATAGAAAAAATAGCGATAACGTTGCTCTTTCTGCGATCTGAGTGTCCAAATGGTTATTATTTATAAAGGTATTGCGTAAAGAATATGTACATTATTATCTGGCGTGTTGTAATGGTTGTTACTATGATACTTGTTATGATTATTGCAGCAAACCTGTATCAAGACACAACGTTAATCTCTTACAAAGTGAGCCCAGAAGTTGCATGTACAAGCCATGACACGGCAACAATGAGTTTCACCGTAAGTTTTTCATTTGTATACGTACTTTCAACAGAGATGACCACGTCAGAAATGCCACTGGCACTCTATGGCACGCAAAATGATACTCGTTGACATTTTATGTCCAAGGGACGTAATTCGTTTACGGGTAAATAGAAAAAATAGAGATAACGTTGCTCTTTCTGCGATCTGAGTGTCCAAATGGTTATTATTTATAAAGGTATTACGTATAGAATATGTACATTATTATCTGGCGTGTTGTAATGGTTGTTACTATGATACTTGTTATGATTATTGCAGCAAACCTGTATCAAGTCACAACGTTAATCTCTTACCAAGTGAGCCAAGATGTTGCATGTACAAGCCATGACACGGCAACAATGAGTTTCACCGTAAGTTTTTCATTTGTATACGTACTTTCAACAGAGATGACCACGTCAGAAATGCCACTGGCACTCATTGGCACGCAAAATGATACTCGTTGTCATTTTATGTCCAAGGGACGTAATTCGTTTACGGGTAAATAGAAAAAATAGAGATAACGTTACTCTTTCTGCGATCTGAGTGTCCAAATGGTTATTATTTATAAAGGTATAACGTATAGAATATGTACATTATTATCTGGCGTGTTGTAATGGTTGTTACTATGATACTTGTTATGATTATTGCAGCAAACCTGTATCAAGACACAACGTTAATCTCTTACCAAGTGAGCCCAGAAGTTGCATGTACAAGCCATGACACGGCAACAATGAGTTTCACCGTAAGTTTTTCATTTCTATACGTACTTTCAACAGAGATGACCACGTCAGAAATGCCACTGGCACTCTATGGCACGCAAAATGATACTCGTTGACATTTTATGTCCAAGGGACGTAATTCGTTTACGGGTAAATAGAAAAAATAGAGATAACGTTGCTCTTTCTGCGATCTGAGTGTCCAAATGGTTATTATTTATAAAGGTATTACGTATAGAATATGTATAATATTATCTGGCGTGTTGTAATGGTTGTTACTATGATACTTGTTATGATTATTGCAGCAAACCTGTATCAAGACACAACGTTAATCTCTTACCAAGTGAGCCCAGAAGATGCATGTACAAGCCATGACACGGCAACAATGAGTTTCACCGTAAGTTTTTCATTTGTATACGTACTTTCAACAGAGATGACCACGTCAGAAATGCCACTGGCAGTCTATGGCACGCAAAATGATACTCGTTGACATGTTATGTCCAAGGGACGTAATTCGTTTACGGGTAAATAGAAAAAATAGAGATAACGTTGCTCTTTCTGCGATCTGAGTGTCCAAATGGTTATTATTTATAAAGGTATTACGTATAGAATATGTACATTATTATCTGGCGTGTTGTAATGGTTGTTACTATGATACTTGTTATGATTATTGCAGCAAACCTGTATCAAGACACAACGTTAATCTCTTACCAAGTGAGCCCAGAAGTTGCATGTACAAGCCATGACACGGCAACAATGAGTTTCACCGTAAGTTTTTCATTTGTATACGTACTTTCAACAGAGATGACCACGTCAGAAATGCCACTGGCACTCTATGGCACGCAAAATGATACTCGTTGACATTTTATGTCCAAGGGACGTAATTCGTTTACGGGTAAATAGAAAAAATAGAGATAACGTTGCTCTTTCTGCGATCTGAGTGTCCAAATGGTTATTATTTATAAAGGTATTACGTATAGAATATGTACATTATTATCTGGCGTGTTGTAATGGTTGTTACTATGATACTTGTTATGATTATTGCAGCAAACCTGTATCAAGACACAACGTTAATCTCTTACCAAGTGAGCCCAGAAGTAGCATGTACAAGCCATGACACGGCAACAATGAGTTTCACCGTAAGTTTTTCATTTGTATACGTACTTTCAACATAGATGACCCCGTCAGAAATGCCACTGGCACTCTATGGCACGCAAAATGATACTCGTTGACATTTTATGTCCAAGGGACGTAATTCGTTTACGGGTAAATAGAAAAAATAGAGATAACGTTGCTCTTTCTGCGATCTGAGTGTCCAAATGGTTATTATTTATAAAGGTATTACGTAAAGAATATGTACATTATTATCTGGCGTGTTGTAATGGTTGTTACTATGATACTTGTTATGATTATTGCAGCAAACCTGTATCAAGACACAACGTTAATCTCTTACCAAGTGAGCCCAGGAGTTGCATGTACAAGCCATGACACGGCAACAATGAGTTTCACCGTAAGTTTTTCATTTGTATACGTACTTTCAACAGAGATGACCACGTCAGAAATGCCACTGGCACTCTATGGCACGCAAAATGATACTCGTTGACATTTTATGTCCAAGGGACGTAATTCGTTTACGGGTAAATAGAAAAAATAGAGATAACGTTGCTCTTTCTGCGATCTGAGTGTCCAAATGGTTATTATTTATAAAGGTATTACGTATAGAATATGTACATTATTATCTGGCGTGTTGTAATGGTTGTTACTATGATACTTGTTATGATTATTGCAGCAAACCTGTATCAAGACACAACGTTAATCTCTTACCAAGTGAGCCCAGAAGTTGCATGTACAAGCCATGACACGGCATCAATGAGTTTCACCGTAAGTTTTTCATTTGTATACGTACTTTCAACAGAGATGACCACGTCAGAAATGCCACTGGCACTCTATGGCACGCAAAATGATACTCGTTGACATTTAATGTCCAAGGGACGTAATTTGTTTACGGGTAAATAGAAAAAATAGCGATAACGTTGCTCTTTCTGCGATCTGAGTGTCCAAATGGTTATTATTTATAAAGGTATTACGTATAGAATATGTACATTATTATCTGGCGTGTTGTAATGGTTGTTACTATGATACTTGTTATGATTATTGCAGCAAACCTGTATCAAGACACAACGTTAATCTCTTACCAAGTGAGCCCAGAAGTTGCATGTACAAGCCATGACACGGCAACAATGAGTTTCACCGTAAGTTTTTCATTTGTATACGTACTTTCAACAGAGATGACCACGTCAGAAATGCCACTGGCACTCTATGGCACGCAAAATGATACTCGTTGACATTTTATGTCCAAGGGACGTAATTCGTTTACGGGTAAATAGAAAAAATAGAGATAACGTTGCTCTTTCTGCGATCTGAGTGTCCAAATGGTTATTATTTATAAAGGTATTACGTATAGAATATGTATAATATTATCTGGCGTGTTGTAATGGTTGTTACTATGATACTTGTTATGATTATTGCAGCAAACCTGTATCAAGACACAACGTTAATCTCTTACCAAGTGAGCCCAGAAGTTGCATGTACAAGCCATGACACGGCAACAATGAGTTTCACCGTAAGTTTTTCATTTGTATACGTACTTTCAACAGAGATGACCACGTCAGAAATGCCACTGGCAGTCTATGGCACGCAAATGATACTCGTTGACATTTTTTGTCCAAGGTACGTAATTCGTTTACGGGTAAATAGAAAAAAATAGAGATAACGTTGCTCTTTCTGCGATCTGAGTGTCCAAATGGTTATTATTTATAAAGGTATTACGTATAGAATATGTACATTATTATCTGGCGTGTTGTAATGGTTGTTACTATGATACTTGTTATGATTATTGCAGCAAACCTGTAATTTGTATCATTTTTCGACTTTAACAATACGTTGGTTTCAGTCATATCTGTCTAACAGGACACAAGTAGTCAGAGTTGGACAGTATCAATCTGAGGAGAGAATCATCAAATCAGGTGTCCCTCAGGGATCTATCCTAGGATCACTTTTGTTCTTGATTTATGTAAATGATCTACCTTTAGCTTCCAAAGAAGCTTCAGTTGACATGTATGCTGATGACTCCACGCTACATACATCAGGGCTGGATGTGTCATCCATTGAGAATAAATTACAAACTGACTTAAATAACATAAATAAATGGTGCACTATAAATAACATGGTTATAAATCCTACAAAAACAACATGTATGCTATTAGGTTTAAAATATAAAATAAACCATTCTCGAAAACTCACGCTTTCGATAGATAATTGCCTGATACAATCAGTGTCTTCTCAAAAACTTCTCGGAATTACAATAGATCAACATCTAAAGTGGGATGTTCAGATAAGCAAAGTCTGTAATCATATATCGAGTAAATTCACTCTTTTAAGACGAATATCTAAATATTTGACACTTGATATGAAAAAGCTATTCTATAATGCATATTTAGTTCCAATATTTGATTATGGATCTATCCTCTGGAGTAATTGTACTAAATTAAATTTTACAAAGGTTGTTACTTTACAAAAAAAGCATCGAACGCTGGATTTTGATAAAACCTTTACATACACCTTCTGCAAATCTTTTCAATGAGTTAAATTGGATGTCATTTGAAACAAGATGTAAATTTCAAGTAGGTGTTTTAGTTTATAAAGCAACTCATAATCTTACACCAATATACATAAGTAAATTAATAACATTTTCTGAAAATAGCAGATATAATTTAAGATCATGCATTAAACATGACATTAAGCATCCTAGACCTAAATCCGAATATTTAAAACAATCGTTTACCTATGTTGCCATGCGGACTTGGAATTCAATCCCAGAAAATATCCGGACTTCTGTTTCTATTTATGCTTTCAAACACAATTATAAATTATTTCTATTTCAAGATAACAGGTGTTCTGCTCAAATTAAGTTGTGTTAGTAGTGAATACTTGTTTTTAATGCCAGCTTGAAACATATTATTAATGTTACGTGCATGTATTCACTTGCTATTGTTTATAAGTTGCTGTTGTTATCAGAAGGCCTCATGGAAGATAAGTGTTGTGCAATTGTTTGTATAATCTTAATGAGTTGTACCTTCATGAAATAAAGAATTTATTATTATTATTATTATTATTATTATATTATTATCAAGACACAACGTTAATCTCTTACCAAGTGAGCCCAGAAGTTGCATGTACAAGCCATGACACGGCAACAATGAGTTTCACCGTAAGTTTTTCATTTGTATACGTACTTTCAACAGAGATGACCACGTCAGAAATTCCACTGGCAGTCTATGGCACGCAAAATGATACTCGTTGACATTTTATGTCCAAGGGACGTAATTCGTTTACGGGTAAATAGACAAAATAGAGATAACGTTGCTCTTTCTGCGATCTGAGTGTCCAAATGGTTATTATTTATAAAGGTATTACGTAAAGAATATGTACATTATTATCTGGCGTGTTGTAATGGTTGTTACTATGATACTTGTTATGATTATTGCAGCAAACCTGTATCAAGACACAACGTTAATCTCTTACCAAGTGAGCCCAGAAGTTGCATGTACAAGCCATGACACGGCATCAATGAGTTTCACCGTAAGTTTTTCATTTGTATACGTACTTTCAACAGAGATGACCACGTCAGAAATGCCACTGGCACTCTATGGCACGCAAAATGATACTCGTTGACATTTTATGTCCAAGGGACGTAATTTGTTTACGGGTAAATAGAAAAAATAGAGATAACGTTGCTCTTTCTGCGATCTGAGTGTCCAAATGGTTATTATTTATAAAGGTATTACGTATAGAATATGTACATTAATATCTGGCGTGTTGCAATGGTTGTTACTATGATACTTGTTATGATTATTGCAGCAAACCTGTATCAAGACACAACGTTAATCTCTTACCAAGTGAGCCCAGAAGTTGCATGTACAAGCCATGACACGGCAACAATGAGTTTCACCGTAAGTTTTTCATTTGTATACGTACTTTCAACAGAGATGACCACGTCAGAAATGCCACTGGCACTCTATGGCACGCAAAATGATACTCGTTGACATTTTATGTCCAAGGGACGTAATTCGTTTACGGGTAAATAGAAAAAATAGAGATAACGTTGCTCTTTCTGCGATCTGAGTGTCCAAATGGTTATTATTTATAAAGGTATTACGTATAGAATATGTACATTATTATCTGGCGTGTTGTAATGGTTGTTACTATGATACTTGTTATGATTATTGCAGCAAACCTGTATCAAGACACAACGTTAATCTCTTACCAAGTGAGCCCAGAAGTTGCATGTACAAGCCATGACACGGCAACAATGAGTTTCACCGTAAGTTTTTCATTTGTATACGTACTTTCAACAGAGATGACCACGTCAGAAATGCCACTGGCACTCTATGGCACGCAAAATGATACTCGTTGACATTTTATGTCCAAGGGACGTAATTCGTTTACGGGTAAATAGAAAAAATAGAGATAACGTTGCTCTTTCTGCGATCTGAGTGTCCAAATGGTTATTATTTATAAAGGTATAACGTATAGAATATGTACATTATTATCTGGCGTGTTGTAATGGTTGTTACTATGATACTTGTTATGATTATTGCAGCAAACCTGTATCAAGACACAACGTTAATCTCTTACCAAGTGAGCCCAGAAGTTGCATGTACAAGCCATGACACGGCAACAATGAGTTTCACCGTAAGTTTTTCATTTGTATACGTACTTTCAACAGAGATGACCACGTCAGAAATTCCACTGGCAGTCTATGGCACGCAAAATGATACTCGTTGACATTTTATGTCCAAGGGACGTAATTCGTTTACGGGTAAATAGACAAAATAGAGATAACGTTGCTCTTTCTGCGATCTGAGTGTCCAAATGGTTATTATTTATAAAGGTATTACGTAAAGAATATGTACATTATTATCTGGCGTGTTGTAATGGTTGTTACTATGATACTTGTTATGATTATTGCAGCAAACCTGTATCAAGACACAACGTTAATCTCTTACCAAGTGAGCCCAGAAGTTGCATGTACAAGCCATGACACGGCATCAATGAGTTTCACCGTAAGTTTTTCATTTGTATACGTACTTTCAACAGAGATGACCACGTCAGAAATGCCACTGGCACTCTATGGCACGCAAAATGATACTCGTTGACATTTTATGTCCAAGGGACGTAATTTGTTTACGGGTAAATAGAAAAAATAGAGATAACGTTGCTCTTTCTGCGATCTGAGTGTCCAAATGGTTATTATTTATAAAGGTATTACGTATAGAATATGTACATTAATATCTGGCGTGTTGCAATGGTTGTTACTATGATACTTGTTATGATTATTGCAGCAAACCTGTATCAAGACACAACGTTAATCTCTTACCAAGTGAGCCCAGAAGTTGCATGTACAAGCCATGACACGGCAACAATGAGTTTCACCGTAAGTTTTTCATTTGTATACGTACTTTCAACAGAGATGACCACGTCAGAAATGCCACTGGCACTCTATGGCACGCAAAATGATACTCGTTGACATTTTATGTCCAAGGGACGTAATTCGTTTACGGGTAAATAGAAAAAATAGAGATAACGTTGCTCTTTCTGCGATCTGAGTGTCCAAATGGTTATTATTTATAAAGGTATTACGTAAAGAATATGTACATTATTATCTGGCGTGTTGTAATGGCTGTTACTATGATACTTGTTATGATTATTGCAGCAAACCTGTATCAAGACACAACGTTAATCTCTTACCAAGTGAGCCCAGAAGTTGCATGTACAAGCCATGACACGGCATCAATGAGTTTCACCGTAAGTTTTTCATTTGTATACGTACTTTCAACAGAGATGACCACGTCAGAAATGCCACTGGCACTCTATGGCACGCAAAATGATACTCGTTGACATTTTATGTCCAAGGGACGTAATTTGTTTACGGGTAAATAGAAAAAATAGCGATAACGTTGCTCTTTCTGCGATCTGAGTGTCCAAATGGTTATTATTTATAAAGGTATTACGTATAGAATATGTACATTATTATCTGGCGTGTTGTAATGGTTGTTACTATGATACTTGTTATGATTATTGCAGCAAACCTGTATCAAGACACAACGTTAATCTCTTACCAAGTGAGCCCAGAAGTTGCATGTACAAGCCATGACACGGCAACAATGAGTTTCACCGTAAGTTTTTCATTTGTATACGTACTTTCAACAGAGATGACCACGTCAGAAATGCCACTGGCACTCTATGGCACGCAAAATGATACTCGTTGACATTTTATGTCCAAGGGACGTAATTCGTTTACGGGTAAATAGAAAAAATAGAGATAACGTTGCTCTTTCTGCGATCTGAGTGTCCAAATGGTTATTATTTATAAAGGTATTACGTATAGAATATGTATAATATTATCTGGCGTGTTGTAATGGTTGTTACTATGATTCTTGTTATGATTATTGCAGCAAACCTGTATCAAGACACAACGTTAATCTCTTACCAAGTGAGCCCAGAAGTTGCATGTACAAGCCATGACACGGCAACAATGAGTTTCACCGTAAGTTTTTCATTTGTATACGTACTTTCAACAGAGATGACCACGTCAGAAATGCCACTGGCAGTCTATGGCACGCAAAATGATACTCGTTGACATTTTTTGTCCAAGGTACGTAATTCGTTTACGGGTAAATAGAAAAAATAGAGATAACGTTGCTCTTTCTGCGATCTGAGTGTCCAAATGGTTATTATTTATAAAGGTATTACGTATAGAATATGTACATTATTATCTGGCGTGTTGTAATGGTTGTTACTATGATACTTGTTATGATTATTGCAGCAAACCTGTATCAAGACACAACGTTAATCTCTTACCAAGTGAGCCCAGAAGTTGCATGTACAAGCCATGACACGGCAACAATGAGTTTCACCGTAAGTTTTTCATTTGTATACGTACTTTCAACAGAGATGACCACGTCAGAAATGCCACTGGCACTCTATGGCACGCAAAATGATACTCGTTGACATTTTATGTCCAAGGGACGTAATTCGTTTACGGGTAAATAGAAAAAATAGAGATAACGTTGCTCTTTCTGCGATCTGAGTGTCCAAATGGTTATTATTTATAAAGGTATTACGTATAGAATATGTACATTATTATCTGGCGTGTTGTAATGGTTGTTACTATGATACTTGTTATGATTATTGCAGCAAACCTGTATCAAGACACAACGTTAATCTCTTACCAAGTGAGCCCAGAAGTTGCATGTACAAGCCATGACACGGCAACAATGAGTTTCACCGTAAGTTTTTCATTTGTATACGTACTTTCAACAGAGATGACCACGTCAGAAATGCCACTGGCACTCTATGGCACGCAAAATGATACTCGTTGACATTTTATGTCCAAGGGACGTAATTCGTTTACGGGTAAATAGAAAAAATAGAGATAACGTTGCTCTTTCTGCGATCTGAGTGTCCAAATGGTTATTATTTATAAAGGTATTACGTAAAAATTATGTACATTATTATCTGGCGTGTTGTAATGGTTGTTACTATGATACTTGTTATGATTATTGCAGCAAACCTGTATCAAGACACAACGTTAATCTCTTACCAAGTGAGCCCAGGAGTTGCATGTACAAGCCATGACACGGCAACAATGAGTTTCACCGTAAGTTTTTCATTTGTATACGTACTTTCAACAGAGATGACCACGTCAGAAATGCCACTGGCACTCTATGGCACGCAAAATGATACTCGTTGACATTTTATGTCCAAGGGACGTAATTCGTTTACGGGTAAATAGAAAAAATAGAGATAACGTTGCTCTTTCTGCGATCTGAGTGTCCAAATGGTTATTATTTATAAAGGTATTACGTATAGAATATGTACATTATTATCTGGCGTGTTGTAATGGTTGTTACTATGATACTTGTTATGATTATTGCAGCAAACCTGTATCAAGACACAACGTTAATCTCTTACCAAGTGAGCCCAGAAGTTGCATGTACAAGCCATGACACGGCATCAATGAGTTTCACCGTAAGTTTTTCATTTGTTTACGTACTTTCAACAGAGATGACCACGTCAGAAATGCCACTGGCACTCTATGGCACGCAAAATGATACTCGTTGACATTTTATGTCCAAGGGACGTAATTTGTTTACGGGTAAATAGAAAAAATAGCGATAACGTTGCTCTTTCTGCGATCTGAGTGTCCAAATGGTTATTATTTATAAAGGTATTACGTATAGAATATGTACATTATTATCTGGCGTGTTGTAATGGTTGTTACTATGATACTTGTTATGATTATTGCAGCAAACCTGTATCAAGACACAACGTTAATCTCTTACCAAGTGAGCCCAGAAGTTGCATGTACAAGCCATGACACGGCAACAATGAGTTTCACCGTAAGTTTTTCATTTGTATACGTACTTTCAACAGAGATGACCACGTCAGAAATGCCACTGGCACTCTATGGCACGCAAAATGATACTCGTTGACATTTTATGTCCAAGGGACATAATTCGTTTACGGGTAAATAGAAAAAATAGAGATAACGTTGCTCTTTCTGCGATCTGAGTGTACAAATGGTTATTATTTATAAAGCTATTACGTATAGAATATGTACATTATTATCTGGCGTGTTGTAATGGTTGTTACTATGATACTTGTTATGATTATTGCAGCAAACCTGTATCAAGACACAACGTTAATCTCTTACCAAGTGAGCCCAGAAGTTGCATGTACAAGCCTTGACACGGCAACAATGAGTTTCACCGTAAGTTTTTCATTTGTATACGTACTTTCAACAGAGATGACCACGTCAGAAATGCCACTGGCACTCTATGGCACGCAAAATGATACTCGTTGACATTTTATGTCCAAGGGACGTAATTCGTTTACGGGTAAATAGAAAAAATAGAGATAACGTTGCTCTTTCTGCGATCTGAGTGTCCAAATGGTTATTATTTATAAAGGTATTACGTATAGAATATGTACATTATTATCTGGCGTGTTGTAATGGTTGTTACTATGATACTTGTTATGATTATTGCAGCAAACCTGTATCAAGACACAACGTTAATCTCTTACCAAGTGAGCCCAGAAGTTGCATGTACAAGCCATGACACGGCAACAATGAGTTTCACCGTAAGTTTTTCATTTGTATACGTACTTTCAACAGAGATGACCACGTCAGAAATGCCACTGGCACTCTATGGCACGCAAAATGATACTCGTTGACATTTTATGTCCAAGGGACGTAATTCGTTTACGGGTAAATAGAAAAAATAGAGATAACGTTGCTCTTTCTGCGATCTGAGTGTCCAAATGGTTATTATTTATAAAGGTATTACGTAAAGAATATGTACATTATTATCTGGCGTGTTGTAATGGTTGTTACTATGATACTTGTTATGATTATTGCAGCAAACCTGTATCAAGACACAACGTTAATCTCTTACCAAGTGAGCCCAGGAGTTGCATGTACAAGCCATGACACGGCAACAATGAGTTTCACCGTAAGTTTTTCATTTGTATACATACTTTCAACAGAGATGACCACGTCAGAAATGACACTGGCACTCTATGGCACGCAAAATGATACTCGTTGACATTTTATGTCCAAGGGACGTAATTCGTTTACGGGTAAATAGAAAAAATAGAGATAACGTTGCTCTTTCTGCGATCTGAGTGTCCAAATGGTTATTATTTATAAAGGTATTACGTATAGAATATGTACATTATTATCTGGCGTGTTGTAATGGTTGTTACTATGATACTTGTTATGATTATTGCAGCAAACCTGTATCAAGACACAACGTTAATCTCTTACCAAGTGAGCCCAGAAGTTGCATGTACAAGCCATGACATGGCAACAATGAGTTTCACCGTAAGTTTTTCATTTGTGAACGTACTTTCAACAGAGATGACCACGTCAGAAATGCCACTGGCACTCTATGGCACGCAAAATGATACTCGTTGAGATTTTATGTCCAAGGGACGTAATTCGTTTACGGGTAAATAGAAAAAATAGAGATAACGTTGCTCTTTCAGCGATCTGAGTGTCCAAATGGTTATTATTTATAAAGGTATTACGTATAGAATATGTACAATATTATCTGGCGTGTTGTAATGGTTGTTACTATGATACTTGTTATGATTATTGCAGCAAACCTGTATCAAGACACAACGTTAATCTCTTACCAAGTGAGCCCAGAAGTTGCATGTACAAGCCATGACACGGCAACAATGAGTTTCACCGTAAGTTTTTCATTTGTAAACGTACTTTCAACAGAGATGACCACGTCAAAAATGCCACTGGCAATGTATGGCACGCAAAATGATACTCGTTGACATTTTATGTCCAAGGGACGTAATTCGTTTACGGGTAAATAGAAAAAATAGAGATAACGTTGCTCTTTCTGCGATCTGAGTGTCCAAATGGTTATTATTTATAAAGGTATTACGTAAAGAATATGTACATTATTATCTGGCGTGTTGTAATGGTTGTTACTATGATACTTGTTATGATTATTGCAGCAAACCTGTATCAAGACACAACGTTAATCTCTTACCAAGTGAGCCCAGAAGTTGCATGTACAAGCCATGACACGGCAACAATGAGTTTCACCGTAAGTTTTTCATTTGTATACGTACTTTCAACAGAGATGACCACGTCAGAAATGCCACTGGCACTCTATGGCAAGCAAAATGATACTCGTTGACATTTTATGTCCAAGGGACGTAATTCGTTTACGGGTAAATAGAAAAAATAGAGATAACGTTGCTCTTTCTGCGATCTGAGTGTCCAAATGGTTATTATTTATAAAGGTATTACGTATAGAATATGTACATTATTATCTGGCGTGTTGTAATGGTTGTTACTATGATACTTGTTATGATTATTGCAGCAAACCTGTATCAAGACACAACGTTAATCTCTTACCTAGTGAGCCCAGAAGTTGCATGTTCAAGCCATGACACGGCAACAATGAGTTTCACCGTAAGTTTTTCATTTGTATACGTACTTTCAACAGAGATGACCACGTCAGAAATGCCACTGGCACTCTATGGCACGCAAAATGATACTCGTTGACATTTTATGTCCAAGGGACGTAATTCGTTTACGGGTAAATAGAAAAAATAGAGATAACGTTGCTCTTTCTGCGATCTGAGTGTCTAAATGGTTATTATTTATAAAGGTATTACGTAAAGAATATGTACATTATTATCTGGCGTGTTGTAATGGTTGTTACTATGATACTTGTTATGATTATTGCAGCAAACCTGTATCAAGACACAACGTTAATCTCTTACCAAGTGAGCCCAGAAGTTGCATGTACAAGCCATGACACGGCAACAATGAGTTTCACCGTAAGTTTTTCATTTGTATACGTACTTTCAACAGAGATGACCACGTCAGTAATGCCACTGGCACTCTATGGCACGCAAAATGATACTCGTTGACATTTTATGTCCAAGGGACGTAATTCGTTTACGGGTAAATAGAAAAAATAGAGATAACGTTGCTCTTTCTGCGATCTGAGTGTCCAAATGGTTATTATTTATAAAGGTATTACGTAAAGAATATGTACATTATTATCTGGCGTGTTGTAATGGTTGTTACTATGATACTTGTTATGATTATTGCAGCAAACCTGTATCAAGACACAACGTTAATCTCTTACCAAGTGAGCGCAGAAGTTGCATGTACAAGCCATGACACGGCAACAATGAGTTTCACCGTAAGTTTTTCATTTGTATACGTACTTTCAACAGAGATGACCACGTCAGAAATGCCACTGGCACTCTATGGCACGCAAAATGATACTCGTTGACATTTTATGTCCAAGGGACGTAATTCGTTTACGGGTAAATAGAAAAAATAGAGATAACGTTGCTCTTTCTGCGATCTGAGTGTCCAAATGGTTATTATTTATAAAGGTATTACGTAAAGAATATGTACATTATTATCTGGCGTGTTGTAATGGTTGTTACTATGATACTTGTTATGATTATTGCAGCAAACCTGTATCAAGACACAACGTTAATCTCTTACCAAGTGAGCCCAGAAGTTGCATGTACAAGCCATGACACGGCAACAATGAGTTTCACCGTAAGTTTTTCATTTGTATACGTACTTTCAACAGAGATGACCACGTCAGTAATGCCACTGGCACTCTATGGCACGCAAAATGATACTCGTTGACATTTTATGTCCAAGGGACGTAATTCGTTTACGGGTAAATAGAAAAAATAGAGATAACGTTGCTCTTTCTGCGATCTGAGTGTCCAAATGGTTATTATTTATAAAGGTATTACGTAAAGAATATGTACATTATTATCTGGCGTGTTGTAATGGTTGTTACTATGATACTTGTTATGATTATTGCAGCAAACCTGTATCAAGACACAACGTTAATCTCTTACCAAGTGAGCGCAGAAGTTGCATGTACAAGCCATGACACGGCAACAATGAGTTTCACCGTAAGTTTTTCATTTGTATACGTACTTTCAACAGAGATGACCACGTCAGAAATGCCACTGGCACTCTATGGCACGCAAAATGATACTCGTTGACATTTTATGTCCAAGGGACGTAATTCGTTTACGGGTAAATAGAAAAAATAGAGATAACGTTGCTCTTTCTGCGATCTGAGTGTCCAAATGGTTATTATTTATAAAGGTATTACGTATAGAATATGTACATTATTATCTGGCGTGTTGTAATGGTTGTTACTATGATACCTGTTATGATTATTGCAGCAAACCTGTATCAAGACACAACGTTAATCTCTTACCAAGTGAGCGCAGAAGTTGCATGTACAAGCCATGACACGGCAACAATGAGTTTCACCGTAAGTTTTTCATTTGTATACGTACTTTAAACAGAGATGACCACGTCAGAAATGCCACTGGCACTCTATGGCACGCAAAATGATACTCGTTGACATTTTATGTCCAAGGGACGTAATACGTTTACGGGTAAATAGAAAAAATAGAGATAACGTTGCTCTTTCTGCGATCTGAGTGTCCAAATGGTTATTATTTATAAAGATATTACGTATAGAATATGTACAATATTATCTGGCGTGTTGTAATGGTTGTTACTATGATACTTGTTATGATTATTGCAGCAAACCTGTATCAAGACACAACGTTAATCTCTTACCAAGTGAGCCCAGAAGTTGCATGTACAAGCCATGACACGGCAACAATGAGTTTCACCGTAAGTTTTTCATTTGTATACGTACTTTCAACAGAGATGACCACGTCAGAAATGCCACTGGCAGTCTATGGCACGCAAAATGATACTCGTTGACATTTTATGTCCAAGGGACGTAATTCGTTTACGGGTAAATAGAAAAAATAGAGATAACGTTGCTCTTTCTGCGATCTGAGTGTCCTAATGGTTATTATTTATAAAGGTATTACGTATAGAATATGTACATTATTATCTGGCGTGTTGTAATGGTTGTTACTGTGATACTTGTTATGATTATTGCAGAAAACCTGTATCAAGACACAACGTTAATCTCTTACCAAGTGAGCCCAGAAGTTGCATGTACAAGCCATGACACGGCAACAATGAGTTTCACCGTAAGTTTTTCATTTGTATACGTACTTTCAACAGAGATGACCACGTCAGAAATGCCACTGGCACTCTATGGCACGCAAAATGATACTCGTTGACATTTTATGTCCAAGGGACGTAATTCGTTTACGGGTAAATAGAACAAATAGAGATAACGTTGCTCTTTCTGCGATCTGAGTGTCCAAATGGTTATTATTGATAAAGGTATTACGTAAAGAATATGTACATTATTATCTGGCGTTTTGTAATGGTTGTTACTATGATACTTGTTATGATTATTGCAGCAAACCTGTATCAAGACACAACGTTAATCTCTTACCAAGTGAGCCCAGAAGTTGCATGTACAAGCCATGACACGGCAACAATGAGTTTCACCGTAAGTTTTTCATTTGTATACGTACTTTCAACAGAGATGACCACGTCAGAAATGCCACTGGCACCCTATGGCACGCAAAATGATACTCGTTGACATTTTATGTCCAAGGGACGTAATTCGTTTACGGGTAAATAGAAAAAATAGCGATAACGTTGCTCTTTCTGCGATCTGAGTGTCCAAATGGTTATTATTTATAAAGGTATTACGTATAGAATATATACATTATTATCTGGCGTGTTGTAATGGTTGCTACTATGATACTTGTTATGATTATTGCAGCAAACCTGTATCAAGACACAACGTTAATCTCTTACCAAGTGAGCCCAGAAGTTGCATGTACAAGCCATGACACGGCAACAATGAGTTTCACCGTAAGTTTTTCATTTGTATACGTACTTTCAAACAGAGATGACCACGTCAGAAATGCCACTGGCACTCTATGGCACGCAAAATGATACTCGTTGACATTTTATGTCCAAGGGACGTAATTCGTTTACGGGTAAATAGAAAAAATAGAGATAACGTTGCTCTTTCTGCGATCTGAGTGTCCAAATGGTTATTATTTATAAAGGTATTACGTAAAGAATATGTACATTATTATCTGGCGTGTTGTAATGGTTGTTACTATGATACTTGTTATGATTATTGCAGCAAACCTGTATCAAGACACAACGTTAATCTCTTACCAAGTGAGCCCAGATGTTGCATGTACAAGCCATGACACGGCAACAATGAGTTTCACCGTAAGTTTTTCATTTGTATACGTACTTTCAACAGAGATGACCACGTCAGAAATGCCACTGGCACTCTATGGCACGCAAAATGATACTCGTTGACATTTTATGTCCAAGGGACGTAATTCGTTTACGGGTAAATAGAAAAAATAGCGATAACGTTGCTCTTTCTGCGATCTGAGTGTCCAAATGGTTATTATTTATAAAGGTATTACGTATAGAATATGTACATTATTATCTGGCGTGTTGTAATGGTTGTTACTATGATACTTGTTATGATTATTGCAGCAAACCTGTATCAAGACACAACGTTAATCTCTTACCAAGTGAGCCCATAAGTTGCATGTACAAGCCATGACACGGCAACAATGAGTTTCACCGTAAGTTTTTCATTTGTATACGTACTTTCAACAGAGATGACCACGTCAGAAATGCCACTGGCACTCTATGGCACGCAAAATGATACTCGTTGACATTTTATGTCCAAGGGACGTAATTCGTTTACGGGTAAATAGAAAAAATAGAGATAACGTTGCTCTTTCTGCGATCTGAGTGTCCAAATGGTTATTATTTATAAAGGTATAACGTAAAGAATATGTACATTATTATCTGGCGTGTTGTAATGGTTGTTACTATGATACTTGTTATGATTATTGCAGCAAACCTGTATCAAGACACAACGTTAATCTCTTACCAAGTGAGCCCAGAAGTTGCATGTACAAGCCATGACACGGCAACAATGAGTTTCACCGTAAGTTTTTCATTTGTATACGTACTTTCAACAGAGATGACCATGTCAGAAATACCACTGGCACTCTATGGCACGCAAAATGATGCTCGTTGACATTTTATGTCCAAGGGACGTAATTCGTTTACGGGTAAATAGAAAAAATAGAGATAACGTTGCTCTTTCTGCGATCTGAGTGTCCAAATGGTTATTATTTATAAAGGTATTACGTATAGAATATGTACATTATTATCTAGCGTGTTGTAATGGTTGTTACTATGATACTTGTTATGATTATTGCAGCAAACCTGTATCAAGACACAACGTTAATCTCTTACCAAATGAGCCCAGAAGTTGCATCTACAAGCCATGACACGGCAACAATGAGCATCACCGTAAGTTTTTCATTTGTATACGTACTTTCAACAGAGATGACCACGTCAGAAATGCCACTGGCACTCTATGGCACGCAAAATGATACTCGTTGACATTTTATGTCCAAGGGACGTAATTCGTTAACGGGTAAATAGAAAAAATAGAGATAACGTTGCTCTTTCTGCGATCTGAGTGTCCAAATGGTTATTATTTATGAAGGTATTACGTAAAGAATATGTACATTATTATCTGGCGTGTTGTAATGGTTGTTACTATGATACTTGTTATGATTATTGCAGCAAACCTGTATCAAGACACAACGTTAATCTCTTACCAAGTGAGCCCAGAAGTTGCATGTACAAGCCATGACACGGCAACAATGAGTTTCACCGTAAGTTTTTCATTTGTATACGTACTTTCAACAGAGATGACCACGTCAGAAATGCCACTGGCACTCTATGGCACGCAAAATGATACTCGTTGACATTTTATGTCGAAGGGACGTAATTCGTTTACGGGTAAATAAAAAAAATAGAGATAACGTTGCTCTTTCTGCGATCTGAGTGTCCAAATGGTTATTATTTATAAAGGTATTACGTATAGAATATGTACATTATTATCTAGCGTGTTGTAATGGTTGTTACTATGATACTTGTTATGATTATTGCAGCAAACCTGTATCAAGACACAACGTTAATCTCTTACCAAGTGAGCCCAGAAGTTGCATCTACAAGCCATGACACGGCAACAATGAGTTTCACCGTAAGTTTTTCATTTGTATACGTACTTTCAACAGAGATGACCACGTCAGAAATGCCACTGGCACTCTATGGCACGCAAAATGATACTCGTTGACATTTTATGTCCAAGGGACGTAATTCGTTAACGGGTAAATAGAAAAAATAGAGATAACGTTGCTCTTTCTGCGATCTGAGTGTCCAAATGGTTATTATTTATGAAGGTATTACGTAAAGAATATGTACATTATTATCTGGCGTGTTGTAATGGTTGTTACTATGATACTTGTTATGATTATTGCAGCAAACCTGTATCAAGACACAACGTTAATCTCTTACCAAGTGAGCCCAGAAGTTGCATGTACAAGCCATGACACGGCAACAATGAGTTTCACCGTAAGTTTTTCATTTGTATACGTACTTTCAACAGAGATGACCACGTCAGAAATGCCACTGGCACTCTATGGCACGCAAAATGATACTCGTTGACATTTTATGTCCAAGGGACGTAATTCGTTTACGGGTAAATAGAAAAAATAGCGATAACGTTGCTCTTTCTGCGATCTGAGTGTCCAAATGGTTATTAATTATAAAGGTATTACGTATAGAATATGAACATTATTATCTGGCGTGTTGTAATGGTTGTTACTATGATACTTGTTATGATTATTGCAGCAAACCTGTATCAAGACACAACGTTAATCTCTTACCAAGTGAGCCCATAAGTTGCATGTACAAGCCATGACACGGCAACAATGAGTTTCACCGTAAGTTTTTCATTTGTATACGTACTTTCAACAGAGATGACCACGTCAGAAATGCCACTGGCACTCTATGGCACGCAAAATGATACTCGTTGACATTTTATGTCCAAGGGACGTAATTCGTTTACGGGTAAATAGTAAAAATAGAGATAACGTTGCTCTTTCTGCGATCTGAGTGTCCAAATGGTTATTATTTATAAAGGTATTACGTAAAGAATATGTACAATATTATCTGGCGTGTTGTTATGGTTGTTACTATGATACTTGTTATGATTATTGCAGCAAACCTGTATCAAGACACAACGTTAATCTCTTACCAAGTGAGCCCAGAAGTTGCATGTACAAGCCATGACACGGCAACAATGAGTTTCACCGTAAGTTTTTCATTTGTATACGTACTTTCAACAGAGATGACCACATCAAAATGCCACTGGCACTCTATGGCACTCAAAATGATACACTTTGACATTTTATGTCCAAGGGACGTAATTCGTTTACGGGTAAATAGAAAAAATAGAGATAACGTTGCTCTTTCTGCGATCTGAGTGTCCAAATGGTTATTATTTATAAAGGTATTACGTAAAGAATATGTACATTATTATCTGGCGTGTTGTAATGGTTGTTACTATGATACTTGTTATGATTATTGCAGCAAACCTGTATCAAGACACAACGTTAATCTCTTACCAAGTGAGCCCAGAAGTTGCATCTACAAGCCATGACACGGCAACAATGAGTTTCACCGTAAGTTTTTCATTTGTATACGTACTTTCAACAGAGATGACCACGTCAGAAATGCCACTGGCACCCTATGGCACGCAAAATGATACTCGTTGACATTTTATGTCCAAGGGACGTAATTCGTTTACGGGTAAATAGAAAAAATAGCGATAACGTTGCTCTTTCTGCGATCTGAGTGTCCAAATGGTTATTATTTATAAAGGTATTACGTATAGAATATGTACATTATTATCTGGCGTGTTGTAATGGTTGCTACTATGATACTTGTTATGATTATTGCAGCAAACCTGTATCAAGACACAACGTTAATCTCTTACCAAGTGAGCCCATAAGTTGCATGTACAAGCCATGACACGGCAACAATGAGTTTCACCGTAAGTTTTTCATTTGTATACGTACTTTCAACAGAGATGACCACGTCAGAAATGCCACTGGCACTCTATGGCACGCAAAATGATACTCGTTGACATTTTATGTCCAAGGGACGTAATTCGTTTACGGGTAAATAGAAAAAATAGAGATAACGTTGCTCTTTCTGCGATCTGAGTGTCCAAATGGTTATTATTTATAAAGGTATTACGTAAAGAATATGTACATTATTATCTGGCGTGTTGTAATGGTTGTTACTATGATACTTGTTATGATTATTGCAGCAAACCTGTATCAAGACACAACGTTAATCTCTTACCAAGTGAGCCCAGAAGTTGCATGTACAAGCCATGACACGGCAACAATGAGTTTCACCGTAAGTTTTTCATTTGTATACGTACTTTCAACAGAGATGACCACGTCAGAAATACCACTGGCACTCTATGGCACGCAAAATGATACTCGTTGACATTTGATGTCCAAGGGACGTAATTCGTTTACGGGTAAATAGAAAAAATAGAGATAACGTTGCTCTTTCTGCGATCTGAGTGTCCAAATGGTTATTATTTATAAAGGTATTACGTATAGAATATGTACATTATTATCTAGCGTGTTGTAATGGTTGTTACTATGATACTTGTTATGATTATTGCAGCAAACCTGTATCAAGACACAACGTTAATCTCTTACCAAGTGAGCCCAGAAGTTGCATCTACAAGCCATGACACGGCAACAATGAGTTTCACCGTAAGTTTTTCATTTGTATACGTACTTTCAACAGAGATGACCACGTCAGAAATGCCACTGGCACTCTATGGCACGCAAAATGATACTCGTTGACATTTTATGTCCAAGGGACGTAATTCGTTAACGGGTAAATAGAAAAAATAGAGATAACGTTGCTCTTTCTGCGATCTGAGTGTCCAAATGGTTATTATTTATGAAGGTATTACGTAAAGATTATGTACATTATTATCTGGCGTGTTGTAATGGTTGTTACTATGATACTTGTTATGATTATTGCAGCAAACCTGTATCAAGACACAACGTTAATCTCTTACCAAGTGAGCCCAGAAGTTGCATGTACAAGCCATGACACGGCAACAATGAGTTTCACCGTAGGTTTTTCATTTGTATACGTACTTTCAACAGAGATGACCACGTCAGAAATGCCACTGGCACTCTATGGCACGCAAAATGATACTCGTTGACATTTTATTTCCAAGGGACGTAATTCGTTTACGGGTAAATAGAAAAAATAGCGATAACGTTGCTCTTTCTGCGATCTGAGTGTCCAAATGGTTATTAATTATAAAGGTATTACGTATAGAATATGTACATTATTATCTGGCGTGTTGTAATGGTTGTTACTATGATACTTGTTATGATTATTGCAGCAAACCTGTATCAAGACACAACGTTAATCTCTTACCAAGTGAGCCCAGAAGTTGCATGTACAAGCCATGACACGGCAACAATGAGTTTCACCGTAAGTTTTTCATTTGTATACGTACTTTCAACAGAGATGACCACGTCAGAAATGCCACTGGCACTCTATGGCACGCAAAATGATACTCGTTGACATTTTATGTCCAAGGGACGTAATTCGTTTACGGGTAAATAGAAAAAATAGAGATAACGTTGCTCTTTCTGCGATCTGAGTGTCCAAATGGTTATTATTTATAAAGGTATTACGTAAAGAATATGTACAATATTATCTGGCGTGTTGTTATGGTTGTTACTATGATACTTGTTATGATTATTGCAGCAAACCTGTATCAAGACACAACGTTAATCTCTTACCAATTGAGCCCAGAAGTTGCATGTACAAGCCATGACACGGCAACAATGAGTTTCACCGTAAGTTTTTCATTTGTATACGTACTTTCAACAGAGATGACCACATCAGAAATGCCACTGGCACTCTATGGCACTCAATATGATACACTTTGACATTTTATGTCCAAGGGACGTAATTCGTTTACGGGTAAATAGAAAAAATAGAGATAACGTTGCTCTTTCTGCGATCTGAGTGTCCAAATGGTTATTATTTATAAAGGTATTACGTAAAGAATATGTACATTATTATCTGGCGTGTTGTAATGGTTGTTACCATGATACTTGTTATGATTATTGCAGCAAACCTGTATCAAGACACAACGTTAATCTCTTACCAAGTGAGCCCAGAAGATGCATGTACAAGCCATGACACGGCAACAATGAGTTTCACCGTAAGTTTTTCATTTGTATACGTACTTTCAACAGAGATGACCACGTCAGAAATGCCACTGGCACTCTATGGCACGCAAAATGATACTCGTTGACATTTTATGTCCAAGGGACGTAATTCGTTTACGGGTAAATAGAAAAAATAGAGATAACGTTGCTCTTTCTGCGATCTGAGTGTCCAAATGGTTATTATTTATAAAGGTATTACGTAAAGAATATGTACATTATTATCTGGCGTGTTGTAATGGTTGTTACTATGATACTTGTTATGATTATTGCAGCAAACCTGTATCAAGACACAACGTTAATCTCTTACCAAGTGAGCCCAGAAGTTGCATCTACAAGCCATGACACGGCAACAATGAGTTTCACCGTAAGTTTTTCATTTGTATACGTACTTTCAACAGAGATGACCACGTCAGAAATGCCACTGGCACTCTATGTCACGCAAAATGATACTCGTTGACATTTTATGTCCAAGGGACGTAATTCGTTAACGGGTAAATAGAAAAAATAGAGATAACGTTGCTCTTTCTGCGATCTGAGTGTCCAAATGGTTATTATTTATGAAGGTATTACGTAAAGAATATGTACATTATTATCTGGCGTGTTGTAATGGTTGTTACTATGATACTTGTTATGATTATTGCAGCAAACCTGTATCAAGACACAACGTTAATCTCTTACCAAGTGAGCCCAGAAGTTGCATGTACAAGCCATGACACGGCAACAATGAGTTTCACCGTAAGTTTTTCATTTGTATACGTACTTTCAACAGAGATGACCACGTCAGAAATGCCACTGGCACTCTATGGCACGCAAAATGATACTCGTTGACATTTTATGTCCAAGGGACGTAATTCGTTTACGGGTAAATAGAAAAAATAGCGATAACGTTGCTCTTTCTGCGATCTGAGTGTCCAAATGGTTATTAATTATAAAGGTATTACGTATAGAATATGTACATTATTATCTGGCGTGTTGTAATGGTTGTTACTATGATACTTGTTATGATTATTGCAGCAAACCTGTATCAAGACACAACGTTAATCTCTTACCAAGTGAGCCCAGAAGTTGCATGTACAAGCCATGACACGGCAACAATGAGTTTAACCGTAAGTTTTTCATTTGTATACGTACTTTCAACAGAGATGACCACGTCAGAAATGCCACTGGCACTCTATGGCACGCAAAATGATACTCGTTGACATTTTATGTCCAAGGGACGTAATTCGTTTACGGGTAAATAGAAAAAATAGAGATAACGTTGCTCTTTCTGCGATCTGAGTGTCCAAATGGTTATTATTTATAAAGGTATTACGTAAAGAATATGTACAATATTATCTGGCGTGTTGTTATGGTTGTTACTATGATACTTGTTATGATTATTGCAGCAAACCTGTATCAAGACACAACGTTAATCTCTTACCAAGTGAGCCCAGAAGTTGCATGTACAAGCCATGACACGGCAACAATGAGTTTCACCGTAAGTTTTTCATTTGTATACGTACTTTCAACAGAGATGACCACATCAGAAATGCCACTGGCACTCTATGGCACTCAATATGATACACTTTGACATTTTATGTCCACGGGACGTAATTCGTTTACGGGTAAATAGAAAAAATAGAGATAACGTTGCTCTTTCTGCGATCTGAGTGTCCAAATGGTTATTATTTATAAAGGTATTACGTAAAGAATATGTACATTATTATCTGGCGTGTTGTAATGGTTGTTACCATGATACTTGTTATGATTATTGCAGCAAACCTGTATCAAGACACAACGTTAATCTCTTACCAAGTGAGCCCAGAAGATGCATGTACAAGCCATGACACGGCAACAATGAGTTTCACCGTAAGTTTTTCATTTGTATACGTACTTTCAACAGAGATGACCACGTCAGAAATGCCACTGGCACTCTATGGCACGCAAAATGATACTCGTTGACATTTTATGTCCAAGGGACGTAATTCGTTTACGGGTAAATAGAAAAAATAGAGATAACGTTGCTCTTTCTGCGATCTGAGTGTCCAAATGGTTATTATTTATAAAGGTATTACGTAAAGAATATGTACATTATTATATGGCGTGTTGTAATGGTTGTTACTATGATACTTGTTATGATTATTGCAGCAAACCTGTATCAAGACACAACGTTAATCTCTTACCAAGTGAGCCCAGAAGTTGCATGTACAAGCCATGACACGGCAACAATGAGTTTCACCGTAAGTTTTTCATTTGTATACGTACTTTCAACAGAGATGACCACGTCAGAAATGCCACTGGCACTCTATGGCACGCAAAATGATACTCGTTGACATTTTATGTCCAAGGGACGTAATTCGTTTACGGGTAAATAGAAAAAATAGCGATAACGTTGCTC
>JAWPHD010018769.1:0-38475 GCA_037043455.1 Cyrtodaria siliqua
CTATATTATGTGTTATGTCTATATTATGTATTATGTTTATAGTATGTGTTATGTTTATCTTATGTGTTATGTTTATATTATGTGTTATGTCTATATTATGTATTATGTGTTATGTTTATAGTATGTGTTATGTCTATATTATGTATTATGTGTTATGTTTATATTATGTATTATGTTTATATTAAGTATTATGTTTATATTATGTGTTATGTTTATATTATGTGTTATGTTTATATTATGTGTTATGTTTATATTATGTATTATGTTTATATTATGGGTTATGTGTATATTATGTGTTATGTTTATATTATGTGTTATATATATATTATGTGTTATGTTTATATTATGTGTTATTTATATGATGTGTTATGTATATATTATGTGTTATGTTTATATTATGTGTTATGTTTACATTATGTGTTATGTTTATATTATGTGTTATGTATATATTATGTGTTATGTTTATATTATGTGTTATGTATATAGTATGTGTTATGTTTATAGTATGTGTTATGTCTATATTATGTGTTATGTTTATATTATGTGTTATGTTTATATTATGTGTTATGTCTATATTATGTGTTATGTCCATATTATGTATTATGTTTATATTATGTATTATGTTTATATTATGTGTTATGCTTATCTTATGTGTTATGTTTATATCATGTGTTATGTCTATATTATGTATTATGTGTTATGTTTATATTATGTATTATGTTTATATTATGTATTATGTTTATATTATTATTATGTTTATATTATGTGTTATGTTTATATTATGTGTTATGTCTATATTATGTGTTATGTTTATATTATGTATTATGTTTATATTATGTATTATGTTTATATTATGTGTTATGTGTATATTATGTGTTATGTGTATATTATGTGTTATGTTTATATTATGTGTTATTTATATTATGTGTTTTGTATATATTATGTGTTATGTTTATATTATGTGTTATGTTTACATTATGTGTTATGTTTATATTATGTGTTATGTATATATTATGTGTTATGTTTATCCTAATAAAATGAATGCTTCTATTGATTGTGGGCTCAAAATAAAAAAAATATCAATTTCGACTTGTTCAGATGCCGAGTCCAAATGTCAAGGTCATAATGTAATCTTAAACTTGAGCTTGAATTTGGTTCGGTATACTCTCTCAAATTCAAGGTCTTCTTCATGACACCGCATATGCAAATGTGGAAATGTGGTTCCATCGTAAATGGAGTGCCTACAATATAATGTGTAGCTACTCTGCAGTTCTGCAGGTTAGAAGGTTCTAGGCCCATTCTCCATATTCTATCTAGATGTAAATGGAGGATGAGCCTGGCATATTCATCCCTGTTTGGCGCCATATAGCCTTTATTGTGTTGGTGCGACGTAAAATCCCAATTCAATTCAATTCAAGTTTGATATTAAGGATGTTCATGGAATTGTGGAAGTATGATTCATATGGGGATGTTCAGATGCTTACTTATTTAAGATTTCAAGGAAAAATAATTTAACTTCGAAAAGATTTTGCAAATTTGTATTATCGACCATTCGTAATCATCGCCTGGAATTCACCAACCGTTCTCTAAACTATTCTTAGACTTGAGCTCAAGTACTCAAATTTTGTTCACAGCTATTCCCATGACGTCTACCTCAATCCGAAAAGGATCATATCCCACTTCTGACACCATGTAATGTGTATATATGAAACAACGCTGGGAGCATATTAATCCGAAAGGATCATATCCTACTTCTGACACCATGTAATGTTTATATATGAAAAAACGCTAGGAGCATGTTAATCCGAAAGGATCATATCCTACTTCTGACACCATGTAATGTTTATATATACAACATTGTGAGCATGTTAATCCGAAAGGATCATATCCTACTTCTGACACCATGTAATGTTTATATATACAACATTGTGAGCATGTTAATCCGAAAGGATCATATCCTACTTCTGACACCATGTAATGTTTATGTATGAAAAAACGCTGTGAGCATGTTAATCCGAAAAGGATCATATCCCACTTCTGACACCATGTAATGTTTATATATGAAACAACATTGTGAGCATGTTAATCCGAAAAGGATCATATCCCACTTCTGACACCATGTAATGTTTATATATGAAACAACGCTGTGAGCATGTTAACTGCTGTATTAAGACTGAAGCTAATACACTACTATGGTGTATATATAAATAGATGGGCATGCACACTAAACTTCATGTTAAAGTTACGTTTAATGTTTGACTTCAACTTGTCATGATCTTATTCTCTTGTTACTCTGGTTTCCGTAAAGTCATTGAGTACTTGCTGTGTTGCCTTTATAGACTTGTTTATATATCCATATGCATATGATCATATTTGTGTTATTCTTATATTGCTTATTTTGTTAGAGGATTTAACCTGGCGGGGATTTATTTATTTAGACCGTTCCGTTAAATTTGGGTAACAATAGGGTAATAGTAAGATTTGGTGTACACTAGAAACTGGTTTAAACCCCTATCGGCATTGTTGCCACTGACCGTTTCAAGGCGGTACTGACCGTTCCAAGGCGGTACCCCTATTGTCAAGCCTTTTATGTTTGTGGTTTTGAATACTTTACGCTTTCCTTGTAATTGTTGTTCGTTTTGTATCCGCGTTTTTGAATAACTCTGTTATGTGAATGCTACATTTCCTATTCGTGAATGCTACATTTCCTATTCGACTACATTTAGATATAGCAATCGAACAGGAAATGTAGCATTCAAGGACGACAGTCAAACACACACACAGAAACAAACAACAACTATAAAGATGAATAAAAGGCAAGATATGACATCACAAACATAAAAGGGTTGATAATAGGAATGATGGAACGGTCAGTGGCAAAAAAGACCGCTGGGGTTTAAACCAGGTTCTAGGATGCACCATACCTCACCCTTACCCTATTGTCATCCCAATGAACGGGACAGTGTAAATAAAGATATCTCCTCCAGGTTATAATCTCTAACAAACAAGGCAGCATTAATAGGCAATATAAGTAAAACACATAAATGATATTTTAAAAAAAGCCTAGAAAGCCACGAAGTAAGTACTCATTGACTTGGCAGAAGCTGGAGCAAAAAGAGAACAAACCGTTAAGGGTACAACAAGACCAGATTAAAGACAAAAAAAACGCTACCGTCCTATAAGGATTTAGGTAGACGTCATCATAGGGTCCACAATATGTCCGGTCATCGCACAGTCAAAGAGGAAAGCATAGAGGCGAACGGTAAATCGGTCAACCAACTGTTAATTGACTGGTACTAGACTTTTCCGTTCGAAAATATCGGGAGAATCCCAGGTAGAATACGCGTTTGGCTCAAGCAGTTGACCAAACTTAGGATGTACATCTAGTATTTACATGTGTACGTTGAATTGTCATCTTTGACCATAACTCAAAGGAAATGACTTCACTAGTAATGCTAACAGATGAAATAAAAGAGATTATAGATAGATAGAAGTAAAATAAAGAAATAAATAAGACATAAGACACGGACCATATAGAAATAAATAAAGACATAAGACACGGACCATATAGAGGGTTAACAAATTTATAATAAATTCAATAATAAATACGGTTTAGGGTGGGGTATGCATAATAAAAAGAAAGAAAGAAGAAAGTGTTCCCAATCGCTTTTCACCCATCGAGTACTAAACCAATCCGGCTTCCGTGGCGGTACCAGGGTTCATACGTCCCCGCCGGCAGGCCCATACGTCCCGCCGGCATAGCTCTAGCTCGATGGCCTACTTGGCAACTGGAATGGGACCTGATTTAATAGGAGAGAGTGGATAGCTCCCTCTTAAAGGATACCAAGGAGGGAGTCTCAGCCGCGGTGGCTGGAAGAGAGTTCCACAGGGGTACTGTCCTGGGGAAGAAACTGTGTTTGTAGACATCTGAAAAAGTTAAAACTGTCTGTACTTCTTTGAATGGGCTGATCGGGTCCTAGCTGTGGATGGGGTTAAGTAGTCGCATGCTGGGATGTCGACTAGGTCATTAACCACCTTGTAAAGCAGGGTCAATCTCCTGCTGCTCGTGTTTCTGTATCTGTGGGTGGTATAACGAGCAGCTCGTCTTTGGACCATCTCCACTTTCCGTATCTGTTCTCTGTGGTGGGGATTCCATACTGTAGCACAGTAGTCCAGGTTAGACCTAATCATACTGATGTAGGCATTCGTCTTTTTCTCCTCGTTGTTGGACTTTAGGTTTCGTCGCAGGTAGCCCAATATGCTGTTTGCTTTCTTGGTGACCCGATGAATGTGATTCTTCCAAGAAAGATTTGACTGAATGTCGACACCTAGATATTTGGTGCTGTCTTGTAGCTCTAGGACATGGTCTTTGAGTCTATATTGGAATCTGGTGGGGTTGCGTGATCTTGTTACGCTGAGGGTGCTGCATTTTTGCGGATGAGACTCCATGCCCCACTTGTGTTTCCATTCAGTTAATGTGTGCAGGTTCTGTTGGAGTGTTTCACAATCTGTGGTGCTTAAATTCTTATTGACCTGTATAAGATGCAGTCATCGGCAAAGAGTCTTGTTTGTGAGCAGATGGTTTCTGATAAATCGTTAATGAAGAGAAGAAAGGGCAAAGGGCCCAGGACCGTACCTTGTGGAACCACGCTTACGACTGGAACACTGTCGGATGGTGACCCATCAACCACTACTTGTTGAACGGTTTGAAATGAAGGACTCTATCCAGCGATGAGTGCTGCCCCTGATGCCATAGTGATGTAGCTTCTACTTTCCCTGTCCGATCTTTTTATATTTCTTCTGAGTAGATGTCAGTGCGGAATATGGTCAAATGCTTTTGAAAAGTCAAGTATGACCATGCCAATCTGTAGACCTTTGTCCAGTGCAGCGGCTAATTCGTGGGCTAAAGTGACTAGTTGTGTCTCGCAGCTCCTTGTCATCCGGAAACCATGCTGGCAGTCTGTTAAGATGATGTATTGCTCTACATGTTTCAGAATGTTGCTTACTACAATATGCTCCAACAACTTACACCAAAGACAGGTCAGTGAAACTGGGTGGTAGTTGGCTGCCTCATGACGCTGTCCCTTCTTGAACACTGCGGAGACATTGGCCTGCTTCCAGTCTTCTGGCACAGTTCCTGTGTGTAGGGATCTGTTGAAGATAATAGTGAGTAAATGGGCAAGCGCGTCCGAACACTCTTTTAGTATGCGTGCAGGTATCATGTCTGGGTCTGATGCTTTCTGTGGATAGCTCTTCTGTAACAATTTTCTGACACCTTCCTCCGATATGGTGATGTCCTGCATATCAGGGAGTGGAGTGCCCTCCGGTTCTGGAATCTGGTCATCGTCTTCATGTGTGAACACTGACTGATATTGTCTGTTGGGTATATCCGCCTCGTCTTTAGCGGTGTTGAACAGGCGTCCATTGTCCTTGAGTGGGGCTATACCAGTTGCGTCTTTTCACAGAGACTTGTTGTAGCTATAGAGGCGTTTTTGTTTAAAGGGTCGATCATCATCTGCGTCTCCTACTTCAATGGTGTTGTTTATATAGGACCAGTAAGATTGACGTACACCCTTTTTACTTTCCTTGTATTTTCTGATATCTGACTCATTTTTGGTTGACTTCATTTTTTTGAACAGTCTTTTTCGGATCTGGGATCTGACTGTCTTGTTGATCCATGGCTTCTTTATATTTGTGCCACTTCAGAGTTTGGTAGGGATGTGTCGCTGCATTAGAGCTGTTAGCATGTCCTTGAATTTGGTCCATAGCTCACCAGAAGTAGAGTTGTTCTCCATGGTCTTGAATTCCTCATGGGCTTGCATGAGTTCTTGCTTTATCGAGTCGTAGTCTGCTTTCTTGTAGCAGAAAATCGCTTTTGTAGGACGTAGACTCGATTCCACATAAACGGCTTCATGGTCGGAAATGCCTGGTATGATCTCTACTCTGTTAACAAGGGATTTGTTGTTTGAGAAAAACAGGTCAAGGATGTTTTCTTTGTCCTCAGTGATTCTCGTTAGTGCCATGACCATTTGGTCTAGGAAGTGATCTTTGCTGATGGAAAGCAACTGACGGCACTGTCCGGATCTTTTGGCGTTTTGTTGGACACTGTCTCTTTCCCAGTTGATGTCCCCAAGATTGAAATCTCCACCTAGCCAAGTATAGGCTCCAGTTGGGATCCTAGATAGTGTGGTCCGCAGTTGTTCAAGATACTCTGGGTCGCCTTCATCTGGTGGTCGGTATAAGTATCCAACAAATAGTTGACTGACTCCAGTTTTACTTGTGTCCAAATTAGCTCACACCCACCGTCAACGTTCAGTTCCTCAGGTTCACTGCTTTCAATCTTGTCTGAAACAAGGATGAAGACTCCACCTCCAGACGCATTAGTTCGGTCTTAACGGTAAATTTAAAAGTCCTTTGGGAATACGCTGTTGATAAATGTTGACTCTTCAACCAGAATTCGGTACCTATAATGATTTCGGCCTCCTGCGTGGATTCAATCATGTTTTCCAGCAGGGGCTTCTTGTCGACCATTGAGTGGCAATTTACAACTAGCACTCTCAGTGGGATGTCATCTCGCTGCCTTGTGCTGCGGTGTACCAGTTGTGACTCGCTACTGTTGTGGAAGTTGGTGTGAGAGACATAATCAGCCGACATTGAAGTAGGGGTATCTGGGAGGGTACAACTGGAAATAGACACTCGATTTGCTAAATGTTTGGTCTGGAGAATAATGTTGAAGTGACTCGAATGTGTTCGAGGTCTCAAATAGAGAAATATCAAAAAGGGACGATGACAAGTTGGATACCCCACATTGTACGCATTCCCAAATGACATTATTGAGGGCTAAATAAACGCAATCATTCTTGCCCATACATTCCTGGTGGTACCAGACATTACACGTGTCACATTGTACTATAGGCGTTGTCCGAAATGCCTTCTGACAGTACCCGCAAGAGTACTTGCATGGTCTATGGCCGGGGTTCGGTTCTATGTCTGACAGTAGGAGACTACATAAAAAGATCAAGAGTAACTTGTATCATTTTACAAGTTCTGTACACTAAATACAGTGAATAAACACACAGTAGTATATGTGTTTTGTGTAGCACTAGCCCTAATTAGTAATACACACCGCACACTCACGCTTTGCATCGGTCATAAATTACTACGAGAGCACAACTGTCACGCGCAAATGAAACAGGGGTATGGCTAAAACGCTGACGCTTACTGCAGACAAGTTAAACATATAGGGAAAACGCAGACAATATGGTTATATAGTGATAGTGGGAAACGCAGACAACAAAGACAAATAGACAATAGGTTAGATAAGTTATATATAGTAACAAATGTTAGTCTTGAAATTTTTCTAATTTATACATTTTATATGTTGTCTGATGGATGATGTTTTATTTATAATTTGATTTTAAAAAAAAAATTAAAAAAAAATCTGACTTTGAAGTTGATAATGCATCACAGTTTGTTTAGTGTAATTCACTAATTTAATTGTATTAAAGTCCAGTTGATTCCTTTAATTACATAAAATTTGTTTGATAAAAGGTTAATGCAAGAGTAAGTGTGAAAGTAATTAAAAAACTAAACTTTGAAGGTACAGATTATGTGTGACAATCACATGATAATTACTTTGAAGGTACAGATTATGTGTGACAATCACATGATAATTACAGGAGTCAGCTTTATTAAAAGCAAACGTTTGGCCATGCATCTTCATCATCTGGTATTTGCTTATTTATAGATAGATAGATACTTTTATTTCAAATTTCCAATAGGCTATAAAGCCCGTGAGGATACAAATACAAAGTATAACATGGTAGCAGTGCAGTAACTACTACATATACATGTATATATATATGAAAACGGTAAGTATATATTATATCACAATATAACTTTCATAAGCCATTATGCAATCATGTGTAATTGAGAAGGTGTTAACAACTGTACATAGAGATTTACATATTATTTACAATTTCATTTATTCATATATACATGCACGCGCGCACCTCGCACGTACACTCGTTGTTCGAAAAATTACAGTTATATTCTATATAACAGTTCATTTCTTAATTTAAAAGCTTCATAAATAAATATACCTAATTTACGAATTCTAACTTTATTTGTTGAGTTAATTAATTCTATAAATTTAATCATGTTAGGACGTTTCCAAAAATATTTAGATATATATTGATTCCTTAACTCCGAAAATCGTTCACACTCTAATACAAAATGAAATTCATCTTCTAACACTCTACATATATGCTTATATATGTTTGTTCTTGTTGATAGGAATGATTGACAATTTTATTTGAAATTTCACAATTTTTCGAATAATGTATTTTAGGCAGAAGAATAGTTACTTATAGGTGCATCAATATTCCATTAAAGAATGTAAACTATTATGTGTTTCACATATCATAAAACCAAGATATTTTACAATATTTTTAGAAAATATTTGAAGAATTTCAACAAAATTTGGAATAATCTTCGAGTTCCAGTAAAGCAATATTAGAAAGAAATTTTAAAATTGACTTCCGTTTAATCAAATTATTGCAAAGAATATTTTTCATAGGGCTTTTTCCATTGAAATCATAAAATTTCGAAATATCGCTAATATTGAAGAAACATGTTTATCATTACATTACTTTAACTAAAATAAAGATATCCTCCAAATTTTATGAAAAATAATTCGATAATAAAATAATTATATAGAAAAATGTTGGTTTTATGGTATGTGAAATGCATAATAATTACAATATCTATACAAAACAATATGTACAAAGACAATTTATCAATTATTTATCTATTTGATCAATTACTATAAATATGTATCTAAGTTTTTCTTGTGAATTGATTTGTTACTAAATTTCATTTTTATATTATTTTTTTCTCATAAATTGTGTGCATTTATATATTAAGATCAGTAAATAATACAATAATTAAATAAAGCAATTAATAAGAAATGTCTATGGAACATTACTTAATATCATATGTAGTTTAAATATTTTAATTCCATTGTAAACGGATGGTATCATAATTCAATTAGATTAATTCTTATCTGCTAAGTAATTGCTGATGTGTGTACACAATGAATGACCCCATGGTGCGTGTGTGTGTGTGTGTGTGTGTGTGTGTGTGTATAGTTCTAAGGGTTATAGTCCGTCCGCCAACGAACACGTCAAGGTAGACCTGACGCGATGGGCACAATAGAATCTGAACTTTATTGCGCTTTTATTGATTTTAGAAAAGTATTTGATTTAATTTATAGAAATGGAATATGGTTTAAGTTACTCAACATGGGTGTGTCATCGAAATTTGTTAAAATGTTACAAGCTATGTATAGTTCAGTCAAAACATGTGTAAGAGTCCACGGATGCCTTACAGATCACTTTGAAAGTTATATGGGCGTCAAACAAGGCGAAATATTGTCTCCCTTATTATTTATTATATTTATCAACGATATGGCTAGTCATTTACATGATGATAATGCAGAACTTTTAACTTTGAATGAATTACAAATTTATCTACTGTTGTTCGCTGACGACACTGTTTTATTTTCATATTCAGCAAATGGACTACAAATCCTATTAAATAAACTACATGATTATTGCGAAAAGTGGAAAATAAGTGTTAATATCGATAAAACTGTAGTAATGGTATGTAAACAAGGTACTAGGACACAAAACGTAGATATATATATTATAACAATATGAAACTACATAACGTTTCAAAATTTACCTACCTAGGAGTAACGCTTATGTTTAATGGAAATTCCTTTCAAACACAAAAAGCCCTTTCCGAACAAGCCATGAGGGCACTGTTTTCACTTAACTCTTTATTTGCAATAATTGAGCTAAACATAAGCGAAAAAATAAAACTGTTTGATACAATGATTCTACCTATTTTGAATTATGGTGCTGAAGTATGGGGGTTTCATACCTCCCCCGACATCGAACGAATTTATTTGAAGTTTCTAGAGCAGATTCTTAACGTTAGGCATCAAACGCCAAATGCAACTGTTTATGGGGAGTTAGGTAAAGTACCTTTGGCAATATTACGCAAAGAACGAATCTTGAAATTTTGGTTTAAAATTATGAAATCGCCCAATTCACTAATGTATAAGGTATTACAGAATCAAATACAAAATAATGATAATGAATCATGGGCGACTCATGTCGAACGTCTTCTTAATGATCTTGGATTCAGTTTTTTATGGAATAACGAAAATATTACAAAGCTACAACTAACTCATATCATAGAAAGGCTCTATGATCAACATTTGCAGGAATGGTTTGCCACCTTAATTTCTTCCCCCAAATTATCTACTTATAAATATATTAAAGCAAACTTTGGATGTGAAAAATATATTAATTGTGTCCAAAATCATAAGCACATGATAGCATTAACTAGATTAAGATGTTCAGCTCATAAATTGGCTATTGAAGAGGGTAGATTCAGAAATATAGAGAGGGATCAAAGAAAGTGTACTTTTTGCAATATAAATGTTGTTGAAGATGAATATCACTTTACTTTAGTTTGTCCGTGTTATAGAGAAATAAGAATAGAATGTTTACCTAGATACTACTGTAGCTGGCCTAGTTTACAAAAGTTTAAATCGTTGTTATCTACGGATAATTCTAAATTATTGAATAGGCTAGCCAAATATATTAGTCTTGCGAATACCAAACGTGAGAGATTAATTGCAACCGAATAAATATATACATTTAAAAAAAAAATGCGCAGGTGCAGTTTTTGTAAGTGTTTTATTATTATTATTATTATTATTATTATTATTATTATTATTATTATTATTATTATTATTATTATTATTATATTGTATTGTATAACTGTTCTAATAATGTAGTGACCAACAACCCAACACTGTTTTCATAATGCCTTATGTTTACAATGCAAATATGTGCTATGGTATTGGTATTCGTGAAGCTCGTGCAATCACACTGTAGATTATCTATATAGGTCATAGGTGGATCATGTACTATACATAATATTTAATAGTGTTTCGAGCCATACCAGTGGTGTGAACAACGTGTATGCTATAATTACTTTCAATAATATATACGTGTGTATCCTTAAATTTGTTTACTCATACCTAAATATTTCTCATGCTCTTCTCCTGAACATGTTTTAATATATGTGTGTATTTGTATTTAGTATGTCTTGTAAAATGTTTATGCTTTAATAAAAAAAAAAATGAAAAAAAATTTGAATGACCCCATGGTGTGATACATAATCCTTTTTATGACAGATTGAGATAAGAAGGCACATGCATCAGGCACACTTACCTAGTGTGAAAAGACAAGAAGCTCAATCGTGGCATTTAGTTAGATGATTGACACAATATACAACATAATAAACAGCACCTACTTCTGTAGTTTTATGATTGTGTTAATCCAATTAGCACAAACTTATATGTTAGCGATACTGTTGATTGACGTACTGAAAATGAAAATTCCCAAGGTTAGTGAAAAAGAAATATGTGTGGTCAGTGACAGAGAGACTGGCATTATGAATGCATTCAAAGAACGCTTAGATAATTGTCAATTGCTTATTTGCTGGAATCATATTTTCAGTGATGTCAAATTCTGGGTAGGCAAACATGGAGGGGGTAATGATGACAGGAAAGTGTATGACATCAATGTTTGGGAACTACTGCACTGTAAAACGCGTGAACTGTTTGATGAAAGATACAATGAAATGAAACTGATATGGAGCGAAGCTTTTGTTTCTTATTTTGAAGACAATCTGTATGATACAATTGTTAATCATTCTGGTCGTTGGATATTGGAAAGTAAAGATCTGTATAATCCGTACTCAGGCATCACAAATAATGCAGTTGAAAGCATGAACGCAAAATTAAAAAGACTACTTGAACATGAAGAGAAAGAAATAGATGAAATAGTGTTATATTTTTATTATTTGCAAGGAAATGACCTCTCTGAATTGATACGTGCATTTTGCGGTGAAAGTGAATTGACATTGTCAGAAAATTTTCGGTTTGCAGCACGTGATCCAGACACAATTGTGTTACCCAAAAATGTATGTCATCCAGACAAAATGATACAGTTGGTTAAAGGTGACATTGCCGTGTTAATTGATGAAAACAAAGAAAATTTCAATGAAAACAAAATAATAAATAGTGGCGTATCAAATAATGAAAACTGTAAGGGTGAAAGCACAGAAAAATCAAATTCCAAGAGTTTATCTTCACAACGTTCATTAGCAATTAAAACTATTTCTGATAATGGCATTATCCTTGTGCCTGAAATGGGAGCGTTTATGGTCAAGTCAGCAAAAGACAAAAAATATTCAGTCACATAAAGAAACGTGTTCATGTGTAAAACCAGGTACCGGGTTATAGTACCGGACAATAGTAACCGCTGTTTACACAATTTATGATGGCAGAAGAAAACAGAAAAAAGGGGTAAGATTAGCCTACTTTCGCTTTTATCAAACGTTTAAATAGTTTTTGTATTTTGATCGTCGTTGACGAAATATATTGAAAATGAGATATTTGCTTCAAATCCAAAGAAAATATTAATGAACGCCTTTATCCATACAGTAGGCTACACCTTCGTCTCAAAAGTCCAGATAGGCCAAAATGTCACCAAACTTCGACTCAGTTACAGAACTGCATCTTCATAAAGCTGCACAATGCAGCTCCCAGTCTGTTCTTAAATGAAACAACACTCGTAACAGAAACTGCTCTTTCATAAATTGGTTTATTGGCATGGGGCTGGCCACTAGCTGAGGAAAGTGTTCCTTTCAATTATCAAAATCAATAAAAAAAAAGAAAGGGAAAATATGGAATACTGTAAGGTGCAACTCTTTTTACGATTTTGATATTTCATCTGCCTGTGTACGGTCAGAGCGGTTTCTATAGTAAAAACACAGGCTACCCTCTTGGGGATCAGAATCCTCTCTCCCGTGGAGCTACCCTCTTGGGGATGGGGGAGAGGAGCTACCCTCATTGATATAAGTCAATATATTTAAGAAAATATGCATTGAATTAACATTTCAAGCATCTAAAGCGATTATCAATATATTTATTTACCTATTTGAACCGAAATATTTGTTATATAAATCTTAATAAAGTTGTAACGGACAACCTTTTCAGGCGAAGTTAAAAATATTAAATTTCCAACATTTGTTATTATTCAGGTCAAATGTCACATGATATTAATGACCGGTGCGCCGATAAATATTTCACGCAAAACTCAAACAATTTCAAAATTGTGACCAACTTTTCCTTTTGGCATTCGCAATTCTCTGAAAAACATCCAATTGTTTATCTTTAAAGTTTAGACCCTAATTTATAATGCTCCGAGTAGAGTTTGTTCCACTCCAAACATCCCTCGATATATGTTGTCAGTTGATAGTGGACTTATTTGATGAGGGGAATATGAATGCGTTCACCTCCCACGAGAATATCACGGGAATTTAATATGCAAAATGACAGTATGGCGAATATAGTAAATAAAAGTGTACTTCAAAACATAAATGTTTTATTGTGTCACTACAATCGATAAAGGTGCAGAGTTATTATTGCAACTTGGTATAATAAGGCCAAATAAAATTATATGTGTGGTAAACCGTTTCTATTACATTCTCAAAAAAATATGATAGGTAGATAGGGAAAATATTTTATTTTCTAGAATATATTTTATATTATTTTTTTGCACTATACTTTTATACCCAACAAATAAATAAACTTAACTATATATTTGTTGATATCATCAGATACAGAACTGATAGGAAAAATAATTAAAAACCAAAAAAAGAAAAGAAAACATAAAATGCACAACTTTTTTTTTGACAGGTCATAAAATGTTTAGGGCCGGCCCCTAAAAACAGGGTCGTTCGGGAAACGGGAACCACACCTGTTATTTTATTCGGCCTAGACATTAATTAATCGATCTGTTAGGCAAACATTGTTGAAAGTGCATGACTGTGTGTTTTAAGTAATCCTACGGTTTTCACTATAGGAGTTCCTCGGACCCTAAAAAGCCACACACCAAATAAATAAAAGAAAAGGCTTTTAGGGTCAGAGAAGGCTCGGATTACTCTGGGAGTAACTTATAAAAATAAAAAAAATAAAAAAATGTCAAAATCCTAATAAGTTCCAAATTATGCACCTTCTCCAAGTCCCTCCCCCACTCAACGCTTCGCACCTCCTATTATGAGTATGTTGAAAACAGGCCATGATACACCCTTTATAACATTAATGTTTTGAATTTGATGCTGAAGTGGGGTTTGGCGGGGAGTGTGTGGGGTGGGGGTGTTGTTGGGAGGGTGTGGTATTTGCCTCTGTGTCATTTAAAAAAATGAAAATGCAGCATAAACACACACATTAATGGACTATACATATGTATATAATAGCCCTGGTAGTCGATCATTGGTCGCAACATGAAAACAATGATCGTCTAAGGCCCAAAAAAAAAGGTGTGTTTCCTATTGCATGCGCTAAAAAAAATAGGGTTGGTCGGTTGGCTTTTTTTCTTTCTTTTTTTTATTTGGAGGAAGGTATTGTGAGATTCTACATGTATTTATCTCATAAACTCCATACAAGTTGATGATACACCTGAAAGTTTCTCTGTGATGTCAGTTTACCTAAATATATTGTGATAAATCATTGTTCAAAAAAAATAAAAAAAATAAAAAAAAAATTATAAAAAGTTTTAGGGTCGGCCCCTTAAAAATAGGTTCGGTCGGGCCACCGGAAACACAGGTATTTTTTTTTGGCCTAAGAAGTTTTCGCCATTTCCAACAATTTCAGTACTCTGATTTGTTCTTATAATTAATATTAATGATTGAAAAAATGCAGGTAAATTAGTGATGTAGAAAAAGTAACGGGACATCGCTAGTTAAAAAAAATCAAGATTGCCGTGTGCCTCTTTAAAGCACAGTGTATAATATGTTTTGCTTCCCTTCCTTTTTCTAGAGAAAAACAAGAGGTAACAACTCTGCCTGACACTGACTTGTACGTAGAAGTTAAGAACACACAATGGCCTATCATCTATGCACCTGAATACAACATAGGCTTTCTGGGATTCGAGAAATTACACCCCTTTGATGCAGGAAAATGGGGTAAAGTGTATGCTTTCTTGAAAGGTAAGTTTTATTTTTAGCTTGAATTACTTTAACAATACAAGAATATCATAGGTTTCTTTCTTACTTGAGCATTCTGTCATCTAGACGGTACTTCTATGCTTGGTACATCATACAAACTTAAAAAGATATTTTTTGTGTATTTTCATGCAGGGCTTTCCATTATAGCCAGTAGGCGGGTGATTTAACCTACTTTTGTCAACTGACCGGCTATTTTTAATAGTCCCCAGTACAACAACAGAAGGAACTGTAAATCACCTGCCAACTTTTAAAACTTTCCATGCAACTCAGTAACAAGGGAACGCTTTGCTGCACATGTACTACCTCTAATGGTGGAAATAATCTGAAATAAAATGTTTTAAGTAATTTTTGTTCATGTATCTGCCAGTTATTCCAGACACTGGGCAATCAAGTAGCATTCAGGAAAAAGAGAGGGAGAAAGTTACTGTTAGATTCTCTGGGGTTTTATTCACATGTGTGTTGAGAAGCACTGACCAATGCTACACTACCTGGGTAACGTCCATTTCTGATAATTGCTCCAGAAAGCTCAGGCAACGTCCACTTCTGACCTTTGCTTCAGTCAGTTCAGGCAACGTCCATTTCTGACCATTGCTCCAGACCACCTGAGCAATGTCTACTTCTGACCATAGCTCCAGACAACTTGGGTGATGTCCACTTATGACCATTGCTCCAGGCCATCTGAGCAACATCCACTTCCAACCCTTGCTCCCGACCCCCTGGGCGACGTCCACTTCTGACCATTGCTCCAGACCACCTGGGTAATGTCCACTTCTGACCATTGCTCCAGGCCACCTGAGCAACATCCACTTTGACCATTGCTCCAGACAACCTGGGTAATGTCCACTTCTGACCATTGCTCCAGGCCAACTGAGCAACATCCACTTTGACCATTGCTCCAGACAACCTGGGTAATGTCCACTTCTGACCATTGCTCCAGGCCAACTGAGCAACATCCACTTTGACCATTGCTCCAGACAACCTAGGTAATGTCCATTCTGACCATTGCTCCAGGCCACCTGAGTAACATCCACTTTGACCATTGCTCCAGACAACCTGGGTAATGTCCACTTCTGACCATTGCTCCAGGCCACCTGAAGGGCCTTTTTATCAGTTTTGAGGAAGGGGCCTTTTGCACTTTATTGGGGAATTTTTTTTCCATAAATGGGGAATGAAATGTCCAAGGTAAGTTTAAAAAATGGGGAAATCTGCATGATTTTAAAAGAAATTTGGGTGGGGAAGGGCCCTAATACAGCCACTTCAAAGAAGGGTAAAAAGGCCCTGGAATTACATCCACTTTGACCATTGCTCCAGACAACCCGGGTAATGTCCACTTCTGACCATTGCTCCAGACCACCTGAGAAATGTCTACTTCTGACCATTGCTCCAGAACACCTTGGTAATGTTCAATTCTGACCATTGCTCCAAGTCACCTGTGTAATGTCCACTTCTGACCATTGCTTCCGACCATCCGCGTAATGTCCACTTCTGACCATTGCTCCATACCACCTGAGCAACATCCACTTCCAACCCTTGCTCCCGACCCCATGGACAAGGTCCACTTCTAACCATTAATTGCTCCAGACCATCTGGGTAACTTTTGACTATGACTTACTCAATGTCGTTATCTCAATATTCTATAGAGGGTTCTCAAACTGGCATCTTCTCCATTACATGTCAAGCACGCAGCCACTGTGTTGTGAATAACGGAAGTCACTAATTTCAAACAGTAGTGAATAGTCACTGATTTCAAAGAGTAGTGACCAATCACTGATTTTAAAAAGTAGTGAATAGTCACTGATTTCAAGAATAGTCACTGATTTAAAAGAGTAGTGGAAAGTCACTGATTTCAAAGAGTAGTGGATAAGTCACTGATTTTAAAGAATTACTAAACCAAGCTCCATACATGTGGTGTATGTATTCATTTCAGACTCTGGTATGCTTAGAGATGACACAACTGTGAGACCCATTGAGGCATCTGAAAAAGACTTAATGGTCGTTCACTCAAAGTCTTACATCAGTAGTCTGAAGGTATGGAACATCTGCATGTATTACTATTCAACATATTCACACATTTCTATTACTTTTATATCATTCTGTGTAGAAATGTATGGATGAAGGGCATTTGACATACATTGGGATGCTTTATATCCATATTAAAGAAGTGATTATGATTGATTAAAAATTCCTGTTTTCTGTAGTTCATTGGTGGCAGGCTCCCCTGAACATTTTTCCTACATTCCATTTGGTGAAATCTTTTTAGAATATTTAAGTCGTTAAAGGTGACTGCCTCCAGATTTGATACAAAACTTATAAAATTGATCTCAAAAAGCTTTTGCGAATAGTAATACATGAAAAATACACCGCTGTACCCCATGTCCGACACCAAAATGCGCTTTTGTTATTTTACAATGTATATACGTATTACGTTGCTTGGTACTATTGCATCTTCATTGATCCTTTTGAGATTTATTTGAGTAACAGAGTTACCATCAGATCCTCCCTATTTAGCTCTACTGGCCTAGGGCCAGCAGAGCTTATGGGATGGTGTGTTGTCGTCGTCTGTCGTCTGTCGTCAGTTAACTTTTACCTCGTTAAGACGATAGGGCCATCATTTTTCATCCGATCTTTACCAAACTTTAACAGACTGTTAATATCAATGAAAGCTCGGACAAGTTCGAAAACAAGCCAGATCGGACCAGTAACAGCAAAGTTACGGCCCTTGATTTAGTTAAAAATGCTATATTTTGCCTCGTTAAGACCTTCATTTTTCATCCGATCTTAACCACGTTTAATCCAGATTGTTAATGTCAATGAAGGCTCGGACAGATTCGAAAACCAGCCAGATTGGACCAGTAACAGCGGAGTTATGGCCCTTGATTTAGTTAAGAATGCTATATTTTGTCTCGTTAAGACGATAGGGCCTTAATTATTCATCCGATCCTTACCAAGCTTTACCAGATTGTTAATATCAATGAAAGCTTGGACAAGTTTGAAAACCAGCGAGATCGGACCAGTAACAGTGGAGTTATGGCCCTTGATTTATTTTAAAATGCTATATTGCCTTTTAAGACGATAGGGCCTTCATTTTTCATCCGATCTTTACCTAACTTTACCAGATTGTTAATGTCAATGAAATTTCGAACAAATTTGGAAACAAGCCAGATCGGACCAGTAACAGCGGAGTTATGGCCCTTGATTTATTTAAAATTGCTATATTTTGCCTTGTTAAGATGATATGGCCTTCATATTTCATCCGATCTTTACCAAACTTTACCAGATTGTAGATATCAATAAAAGCTCGGATTGGACCATTTACACTGGCCCTTGATTTTCTGAAATATGCTATATTTTGACCTCATTAAGACGAAAAGGCCTTCATTTGGCCGGATTTCAGTGAAACTTTTTAGGGATGATCAGTACCAAGCCTAGTTGTACATATCGTCACCGTGTTCCGGTTGAATGATTTTGTCAGAATTATGTCCCATTAAAGGTTTTAATACACAAACTTTGTCCTGACTAGTTCTCCTGAACCCCTGGCCGGATTTAAACAAACTTTTTAGGGATGATCATTTCCGGGTCTAGTTGTGCATATCATCGCCATGTTGAAGATTTTTGGCAGAGTTATGGCCCCTTATACATAAACTGTACCTTTAGCCAGTAGAGTGTCCACAGGCCCTCTTGGGCCTCTTGTATACTGGGAGCAGGGACGTGTACAGTATTGCCAAATTCTTATCATAAATGCATTTTTTGAGCGAGATTACGTGTATACCTAATATCTTAGTATGTACAGTACTAGATTTATTTTCAGTTTAGCTGAGCATGTCATGATTGTGTTTTATTACGTTTATATTTGTGGACGATAGGGATTTCTCAGTAAAAGAATATTCATTATCACTTAATAGTAACCAACTCTGAACACACAAAAAACTAACTGTGACGTTGAGTCATGACGTCAGTAAATTGTTGCTGTTGTCTATGTCATCTGCTGATAACGTTTAATAAAAGAAAACATTTTGGTTAAAATCACACTCAAAGTGATTTAAAATGTAAGAAGATGATTATTTAACTACTGGGTTCTATTATAAGAACACCTTCATTTGATGGTAGTCCTGTTTAGTTTTTTCATTCACATCTGCTCATTCTTGAAAATAACCACACGCCTACCATCTTGTGAAGGATTTTCTTATAATTGAATCCAGCAATTTTCTTGTGTGAATTACTGGCAAAAAAATCCTACATGAAAAGGTCAATGAATAAATCTGAGAGACTTTGCAAGTGCTCAGTGAAATATAAAATATATCACTTTTGCTTTATTTGTTTCCTGTGTGGCATGCTTAGCAAGCAGATTGTAGGCATCATGGTTGTCATCAGTGACACTGTCTCGAGTCACATTTATTACATTCTGTAACTCTTGGCAGTCTTGCAATTATTCATAGATTTCATAGATTTGATCAAACCTTGTAACAAAAACATCTGTTCATAAGATAGAGTTAATTTTTGATCAGCCATCTGGTGTGATTCAGGAGATTTGATCAAACCTTGTAACAAGGACATCTGTTCATAATGATCAGCTATCTGGTGTGATTCAGGGAAGGGCTTTGCTTAAAGAAACTACCCAGCCAAATAAAAGTAATTTTACACTACAAAACCGTTTATCAAAACTATCCAGGTGTTCAGGTCATATCATAATGTATTTGTGATGATTAAAAATAAAGGTTTATTCACGGATTCTTAAAATACTCACGATTGAATACGCATAAAATGAATTATGCGTTGGTAATTCGACGCTCCAGTTTTGGGGTTTGGCCTGGGTGGTTAAAGCCGTTTATATTGTGCCTATAGAGTTTAACTATAAACTGTATAAGTTATCTTTATACCTCAACATCAGAATGTTTTAAAACGGTGTACATATGTTGTAAAATTTGGCTGTTGTTGGCAGGATAGCTGCTTGGGAAAGGAAAATATATATTATATATAACAAAAGATCACCTGCTTTCCAAGAATGATCCAAGTTGTAATTAAATGTTTCAATACCCGTCAAAGAATACCATTACATTGTACTAATTAGCTTTGATCAGTGTGTCGTATTGAAGCACACAATATCACGTACCAAACTTGAACGAGATTGAAGTTGCATCTTTTATATGTTAACAGTACTGCATTTAAATTAACGTTTCGATCCAATGTTCCTTTTGGCCATTTTTGGGCTGAACTTTGACCCCATTCCCACTGCCAATAATAATGTGTTTTTTTTCCCCAGTTGGGAAGTAAAAACTTCTATATATTTACTCACTCAACTTCTAAATATTAAACAATTCACATATGTGACAAATACATAAAATTGCTCGACATCTTCAAAAATGAACTACAGGTATGAAAGAGTTTAAGTTCAATAATATACATGAATACTTAAAATTCATATTTCTATATTTTCCCCAGTTTAGATGGTCGCAACACTTTAATTTCCCCCAGTTTCAAGGACCACCTCCCTCCACCCCACCCTCATTCCAAAAAAAACTTAAAGGAACATTGTGATCATGCGACATACATATATGTGTTCATGATTAACAGCTTGTCATTATCACTCACTTTCCTTCATGCAGCTAACCAGTATAGTTGAGGGTACAGTGTTGAAAGAGGTATCATATCCCACATATTATATCATACATTGACTGAGAAAAAACATTCTTGCATACCAGATCTGCATTTCACAGTTGTGCTGAAAAATCTTATCTAAGCCACGGTTGATAACAAAAAAACAAGTGCTGTCAACAATGATGTTGACAACGTCAACAATCTCATGATATCATTGTGTAAATAAACTTACACAGCCTTGATTATTGGTGATGGCAATGCGCAAAATATCAATGGTATGCAAGAAAAAGAATCAATCATGGGTATCGTGTGAAGATAGGAAAATGCTGCATTAAACTATGGTCTCAACAAAAACCTTGTTTAGTGTTTAAATTCCGGATATTCAACAGATACCCAAGATTGATTCTTATAACCTGACCTTCCACTAGATAAATTCGTGTTAATAATTATAACAGGATATAATAACGGCTTGAATGGCACTACTTCACCCCCTACACATATATAATGGACTGTTCTTTCTTTGAATTAAGACCATTCCATTTATGTGACTAAGGGGTGTTTTGGGGAAAAGGACTGATCAGCATCCCGACATTGTAAACCCTGATCAGCTCGTAGGCTGATCTGGGTTTACAATGGATGCAAATGCTAGTATAGTCATGCTTGGCAAGGGTTAAAAAAAATAGCATTTTTACACATCAATTTTATCCTGATATAATTATGTAAAACCAGACTTAATGGTGAAGGTCATGTTATTAACATTACTGTACTTTTCACCAGCTCCTGAGGTAACAACTTTTCATATATAGGTTGAAATATATTTAATAATTTAATTATCTCAGAGACATAATCTCAGTAAAAATCATAAATGTGCAAACAGTGGATTGTATTTTGACACATTTTAAAACGAATGAATTTCTACTCGTTTAAAAAAAGATAAATTTAGTGGCTAAAATGTATTAATTGGTCGGGCAAAACCCACTGCAAATTCTTGTGCTGTCTATCAATTGCAAATTATCCATTTTGGAAACTCCAAAACATTGAATTGACGCACCCACGACTCTGTTCATAGGAAATGACCACCAAACGCACATCATTTGTATTTTGTTGTCAAACGGTATTGTCAGATTGTGATAACAGATGTATATATGTTTTCTGTCTCTTGAGAAATCTTTTAACAACAAAATATTATAATTATTGATAATTTAACCGATAAAAGGTTGTTTGGAGTTGTGTCAAAAGGACAGTATGTGATTTCAGTCGATTTATAGCAGCATGGCTGTAGCATGATTTTATGTTGTAATTTGTCTTCGTGTGTATAAGCATTTATTTCTCCTCGCTGTATTCACTGGGCATTTTAGCAAGCAGACCTCGGTTTTAAGTCTCAGTGTAGCGTTGTGTCACAGTGTTGTGCTGTGTCACTATGTAGCGTTGTGTCACAGTGTAGCGTTGTGTCACTGTGTAGCATTGTGTCACTGTGTAGTGTTGTGTCACAGTGTAGCGTTGTGTCACAGTGTTGAGCTGTGTCACTATGTAGTGTTGTGTCACAGTGTAGCTTTGTGTCATTGTGTAGCATTGTGTCACTGTGTAGTGTTGTGTCACAGTGTTGTGCTGTGTCACAGTGTAGCATTGTGTCACAGTGTTGTGTCACTATGTAGTGTTGTGTCACAGTGTAGCGCTGTGTCACAGTGTTGTGCTGTGTCACTATGTAGCGTTGTGTCACAGTATAGCGTTGTTTCACAGTGTTGTGCTGTGTCACTATGTAGTGTTGTGTCACAATGTAGCACTATGTAGTGTTGTGTCACAGTGTAGCGTTGTGTCACAGTGTTGTGCTGTGTCACTATGTAGTGTTGTGTCACAGTGTAGCGTTGTGTCACAGTGTAGCATTGTGTCACAGTGTTGTGCTGTATCACTATGTAGTGTTGTGTCACAGTGTAGCGTTGTGTCACAGTGTTGTGCTGTATCACTATTTAGTGTTGTGTCACAGTGTAGCTTTGTGTCACAGTGTTGTGCTGTGTCACTATGTAGTGTTGTGTCACTGTGTAGCATTGTGTCACTATGTAGGGTTGTGTCACTATGTAGTTTTATGTCACAGTGTGTAGCATTGTGTCACAGTGTTGTGCTGTGTCAATATGTAGTTATGTGTCACTATGTAGTGTTGTATCACAGTGTAGCGTTGTGTCACAGTGTTGTGCAGTGTCACTATGTAGGGTTATGTCACTATGTAGTTTTGTGTCACAGTGTAGAGTTGTGTCATAGTGCTAAGTGCTGTGTCAGAGTAGGGCTGTATGTAGGGTTGTGTCACTATATAGTTTTGTGTCACAGTATGTAGTTTTGTGTCACAGCGTAGTGTTGTGTCATAGTGTAGTGTTGTGTCACAGTGTAGGAGTAGCTTGTAAAGTCTCTTCTGCCAAAGTTAAAAAGTCTGCATGCACTTTTGTGCCTCTTGTTTTAATTAGGGGTAGTTACAACCTATTGAAATAAAAAAGTAATTGTTCGGGAAAACAATAATCAAAGTTGGCTGGCACATAATTTTGCAGAGGATTTGCCCTACAAAAATGTGTATTTTAAGCAATATCCAAATTGTTATTATTATTTACTAAGATAGTTAATTTGTATTCCCACAGCCGACATATGCCGGATGATGAGGGAGCATACTATAGTGTTAGCCACGTCCGCCCCATCTGTCCAAGTCCCGAAAAGCTTGTGTGTCTATCTACTCCCACAGTTTTCAATCGATTGTTTCAATACTGTACAGGGTGCTTACCTATGATGTTTAGATTTGCATATTGATTCGGCGTTAAGATTGACCTTGTATTACCGGAGTTACGACCCTTTTTTCTTTAAATTTTATGTTTAAATATTTTGTGTACCTATCTCCTTCCACAGTTGTCACCTTTACAAGATTTTTACCTATGATGTCAAGACATGCATATCGCTTCAGCGTCAAAATTGACCGTTTATTACCAGAGTATCGGCCCTTTTTAGCTTGACTTTTTGAAGAATAAGAGAGCTTAGGTAATCGTCGGCGTCCCACATCAAGGTTTGCGTGTGTAACCGGGTACAGGTAAATGGTGAATAATCGATTCCTAACCGTATGTCCTCGATAGCTCAGTGGTTAGAGCCCTGGTAAGGTAAACCAGAGACCATGGGTTCTAGTCACGGTTGAGGAACAATTTTTTTCACCACCTGTTATATTTGGAGTCTCATCCGGGATCATCCACAGAAACCCCAGCAGTGGTTCTCCTGTATAATTAGAAATTCAGGGACGAATTTCAGTCTGGTGGGGGTGATTGTAACCGGGTACAGGTAAATGGTGAATAATCGATTCCTAACCGTATGTCCTCGATAGCTCAGTGGTTGGAGCCCTGGTACGGTAAACCAGAGACCATGGGTTCGAGTCCCGGTTCAAGAACGATTTTTTCACCTCCTGTTATACGTGTAAGTTGTGTTTACAAGTCTGTGTCTCTTACATTTCTTATCCTAGCACAACCAAATTTCCTTATAGCATTATCTTAAGGGCTGCATAAGTAATTTTTGTTCCTATAACCCATGGGCTCCCATGAAACCCAAATTCTGGTAGCCCTTAAAATGTGTCCCATTTCACATCAAATTGTGCGTGTAGGCTGTGTTTACAAATCTATATCTCTTGCATTTCTTGTCTTAGCTCAACTAAATTTGGGAATTATGGCTCCCCCACACAAAGTGTGGTAGGGGAGCTATATTGATTTTGTGCTTTCTGTCTGTCTGTCTGTTTCTCTGTCTGTCTGTAGGTCTGTGTCACAAACGATGTCCGATCAATAACTAGAGAATGGTTGGACCTAGGGTCCTCAAACTTGGACGAATGGTTGGTCATGACAAGTAGATGACCCCTATTGATTTTGGGGTCACTAGGTCAAAGGTCAAGGTTGCGGTGACATTGACTATCAAAACGATGTCCGATCAATAACTAGAGAATGGTTGGACCTAGGGTCCTCAAACTTGGAAGAATGGTTGGTCATGACAAGTAGATGACCCCTATTGATTTTGGGGTCACTAGGTCAAAGGTCAAGGTTGCGGTGACATTGACTATCAAAACGATGTCCGATCAATAACTAGAGAATGGTTGGACCTAGGGTCCTCAAACTTGAAAGGATGGTTGGTCATGACAAGTAGATGACCCCTATTGATTTTGGGGTCACTAGGTCAAAGGTCAAGGTTGCGGTGACATTGGCTATGAAAACGATGTCCGATCAATAACTAGAGAATGGTTGGACTTAGGGTCCTCAAACTTGGAAGGATGGTTGGTCATGACAAGTAGATGACCCCTATTGATTTTTGGGTCACTAGGTCAAAGGTCAAGGTTGCGGTGACATTGACTATGAAAACGATGTCCGATCAATAACTAGAGAATGGTTGGACCTAGGGTCCTCAAACTTGGAAGGATGGTTGGTCATGACAAGTAGATCACCCCTATTGATTTTGGGGTCACTAGGTCAAAGGTCAAGGTTGCGGTGACATTGACTATCAAAACGATGTTCGATCAATAACTAGAGAATGGTTGGACCTAGGGTCCTCAGACTTGGAAGGATGGTTGGTCATGGCCAGTAGATGACCCCTATTGATTGTTTTTTTGTTTAATTGTTTTTAAAAAAAAAATTAAATATGTTTTTAATATTATTTTTTTTATTGATTTTTTATTGATTTTTTTTAATTTTTTTTATTTTTTTTATTTTTGCATAAAATGTTTTATGGTCGGCCCCTTAAAACAATAGGAACCACACATATTTTTATGTGGCCTTACTGATACAGATAGTAGATACAGTCACAGGGATATTGAATATCAAAACGATCTCAGATCAATAGAGGACGGTTGGACCTAGAGTCGTCAATTATGCCTGTTCGGGCTAGTGGGGGAGCCATACGTTTTTGTCCCATGGACAATAACAATTTCTAGTTGATTTTGTTACAGTATGTTGTAAAGGGTTGCGTAAGTAATTGTAAGTAATTGCAAGTAATTTTGTCTTCTACAAATTCAGGGTCAGACTCTCACCATTTGCACAAACTTGGTAGAGGACAATTATGTGATGGTAAATACAAAATATTAAACTTTTCGCTCATTGTTTTAGAGAAGAAGATTTTTGGTTATTCCCTATATAAGTACGTAAAACTGGGAACCCTGGGGTGGGACCAAATTTCACAATTTTAACAAAATTGGTCTAGAAAAATAGATATTTTACCGAATTTACCTCTTCTACTTCCCCCCCCCCCCCACCCCCACCACCACCATACCCACCCTCCCCCACCCCCACTTGGACACCATATAGCAAGTAGAGCGATACAGGCCCAGTTATTTTTACATATGTCTGTGTTGTTTTGTTGTATCAAATCTACACCTATATCAATAATGCGCCCCAGCCCTGCCCCACCCCCATTGAATTATGGGCTCCCTTCACATGGAGGACAGGGCGAGGGTAATTGTTTTCATTTTATCTTCCATTATTTGGATATTAAAATTTTATTTTAAGCGCAATCATTTTCATATAATTTTTTTTAGATAAATTCAGATAGATCTACACAGATGAAATATCAATATAAAAATACTGAAATGAGGCCACAATAAAAATTGCTAGATTCTCATACCCTCCCTCCACATCTTGCCTTTCGACCACAAATTTCTTTAAAATGACAGCTATTTTGGATTAAAACTGATTAAATATAAAAATTTCACACCCTTCCCCAATTTTTTCAATAACTTGTATGAGATTCTAACAATAATTTTATATCGACCCGAGTTTCTATCCCTGCCCCACCCCCACCCCACATTGTTTTAGCCTTGTTTTCTGATGGTATATACTGACTATATAATTTATTATTCTCTGAAAAATTGAATAGTCGAGCTGCGCTGTTTCCAACAGCTCTTGTTTCTTTAAATGTTTACGTTAAAATATTTTGTGTTCTTGTTTACTCCCACAGTTTTCAACCGATTGTTTCGAAACTTTAAAGGATGCTAACCTATGATGTCACGATGTGCATATCGATTGGGCAGCAAAATCCACCTGTATTAACTGAGTTTTGACCCTTTTTTGTCAAATTTACATTTTCTGCTGATTCAGTGGGCACATCCGTGTCCCATGGACACCTTTCTAGTTCCATTTAGAAAAAGCATCAAAACAAACAAAACAAGTCTTCCAAGTTTCATTGAAATGTTCAAATTATAAAACATGTTAACATGTAAAAAGTCATTTTCTGGAGCTGTTGAAAGGTAGTAGGTACAATAGTAGAATATTTTTATTATGTTTTGAGACTGTGGTGCGCTGCTGCAAATTATTGGACTTGTGACCTTGTGCAGGTCACCTACTCCCACTGCTTTCCCAGACAGAGCAGGACGTTAACAGAGCTGTCCTTGTATTGGAGGGTATCTTCCTGGCAACTAGAAGGTTCCTATTTAAGTAGCATGAGTTGGTATTCCCCTGTATCCCCTCCTCTCTAAGAGGACATTTTCGCAAATAAGCTATATATGTTGATGAGTTAATTGGCAAATAAATGCATGATAGTACCACTTTGAAAAACAAACTTGCAGATTTCAGGACAAAATATGACAAGTATACCTAATACCCTGTCTGCTAAGTTTGGTGGTGGCGTGGTAGAACATCTGCCTTGCATTCGGGAGGTCGTGGGTGAATCCCTGGCCAGGTCACACCAAAGAGTTCATAATAAATGGTACTTAAGTTCTCCTTTGCTTGATGTTCAGCATATAGAGGGTAGTTCTAGGACTGGTTGTCCCGGTGTCATTATAATGTGACTGGGTGGGTTATCATGCCATCTGTCCATGGCGATGTATTCTACAGTAGAAGCACTATAAAGTTAAGCACTGAGCTCTCTGCTAAAAGTAATCACCAACAGTGCTGATACATACATACCTTGAATGTTTATTCTGACAAGTATTACTTTCTATGTTTCAGTGGAGTGTGACAGTGGCCGGTATTACAGAGGTCCCTCCAGTGGCCATATTACCCAACTTCATAGTACAGAGGAAGGTGCTGCGACCCTTCAGATATCAGACGGGCGGCACCATTTTGGTTAGTTCTTTGAGGAAGTATGTAGGCTGTAGATACAATTATTACATGACTACCTAAATATAGTAACAAATCTGTTATTATAATGTCTCGCGACTCATTATCACATTCACATTTCAGCCCTAGGGCCAAAAAGCGATAATGATAATGGCTCTGCTGTTTGAAAACAGTGACGTCACCAAAGTTAATACCGACGTCATCATAGACTCGACATGAATTTAGCTTATATTTAGGTAGACATTTAATAAAAAGGTAAATCCATGGCTGAGCAGTGCCTTTCAGCGATAATAGCCCCGAAGTACGATAATGGCCATTATCATTCTCCGGGGGCTATTATCGCTGAAAGGCACTGCTCCACCATGTATTAATCTGTAATTAATATATACATGTCTGATAGAAGTTTATGGCAAAAACAGACTTTAATATGTTGAAAATATGAAAAACTCTGTTTCTATTTAGCTAAAAACCTGTATGCATTGGTTCGGAACTTTTGTTCGTTGTCTTAAAAGTTATATAGTAAATTATAATAAAAGAAAATAACATTTTTGGTATACCAAAATATCAGGGAGGTTTATGCATTAAATATTTGAGGCTATTTAAAAACCAATAATACGGGTAGCTTTATATACAGTCACTATTTTAAGAAACCATTACACTTATTGTCTACCGGTATCTTTGAAGAAGGTAGTGATACATACATGAGTCACCATTAGTGGCTGCAACCATGGGGTTGCAACAGCAGCGTCAATATTTACGTTAAAGTTTTGTGTTCAAGATTTTCACATTCATAACATCTTCAACATTGCTTATTCAAATTCAAACTTTGCTTAAGAAGGCCACTCAGACACACAAGTTCGATAACTCTGTTTTGTCTTCTAGCAAAATTATGGCCGTTTATTTTTTCAGCTTAGAAATTCATAAAGGCTGTCCCTGTTAGACAAGACATAAATCCGTGGATGCTGTTTAAATAAAAAAAAAATGAATAAACTAATATACAATAACAGATAATAGATTATAAAAAGGTTTGGAATTACACAAAGTTTTTAGACAGTCCCCTGAATAATTTACATTTCTTATCTTTTATTATGACCATTCAGGCTGCCAAGCTAGCTATGGAGCGTGGGTGGGGTATCAATATTGGTGGAGGTTTTCATCACTGTTCTGCGGAACGTGGCGGAGGTTTCTGTGCATACGCTGATATTACGCTGGCCATCAAGTTCTTGTTCCTGTCTCAGCCATCTGTAACCAAGGTCATGATTATAGACCTTGATGCACACCAGGTATTACGGTTATCATTGCTGCATATAGCTGTCAGGGTGCATGTATTACATTGTCTGCCTGTCGTCTGCCAATGTTGTTGTCTTTGTCTTTAATATTGTATGATACTCTTTTCTTTAAAGTAGCTATCCCGCCAACAACAGCCAATCGTTTCTTAACCCACTGTCGACGAGGTATATATATAACATATTTTGAGAATCCAAACTCTAGAAATGCAATACGAGGTGGTGTTCCGTAAATAATGCGATTGGTATTCATACTAGAATACTATAATCAGTTTTGATCAATTGTTTTTGCGATTTCCTTCAAAGACTCCCCCTTAGCCGAAACACACATTTTGAGCCGTGCAATCCACTTTTGAAAACATTTTTCGTATTCATGAACAGGTACACCCTTAAGACACTGGTAAACAGCAGATCCCAGGGCATTCCTCGAGTTTTATCTCTTCCCAGATAAGTGATTTTTGGCTCTACTGGCCAAAGGCCAGGCGAGGCCAGGCGAGCTTATGCGATCACTTTTCGTCCGTCTGTCTGTCTGCTAGCAATTTTATAAAATCGACATCTCCTCTGAAACCGCTTGAAGGATTTTAATGAAACTTCATCACAATGTTACTTGTGAGAGCCCCTCTCAGATTTATGTTTTTCGTGGCCGCCAGTCATCCAAGATGGCCGCTATGGCTAAAACTAGGTCAAATTTAAGTAAATTTCAAACGACATCTCCGACGAAACCACTTATTCCATTCTACTGAAATATCATATACATGTTCCTTGGGTTGGCCTCTATCAAGTTTGTGTTTTTCGTTATCGTCGAATAATCAAAATGGCCACCACGGCGACCCAAAATTTACATAGAGTTATATAGGAAAAGGTTAAAATTGATATCTCCTCTGAAACCGCTTTAAGGATTTTGATGAAACTTAATCACAATGATAATTGGGGGTAGTCCCTCTCAGATTTTTGTTTTTTTGCGGCCGCCAGTTATCCAAGATGGCCGCCAGGGCTAAACTAGGTCAAATTTAAGGAAATTTCAAACGACATCTCCGACGAAACCACTTATTCCATTCTTGTGAAATATCATAAACATGTTCCTTGGGTTGGCCTCTATCAAGTTTATGTTTTTCGTTATCGTCGAATAATCAAAATGGCCGCCACAGCGACCCAATGTTTACATAGAGTTATATAGGAAAAGGTTAAAAATGACATCTTTTCTGAAACCGCCTGAAAGATTTTGATGAAACTTAATCACAAGGATATTTGGGATAGTCCCTCTCAGATTTTTGTTTTTTGCGGCCGCCAGTCATTCAAGATGGCAGCTATGGCTAAAACTTGGTCAAATTTAAGGAAATTTCAAACGACATCTCCTCCGAAACCACTTATTCCATTCTTGTGAAATATCATATATATGTTTCTTGGGTTGGCCTCTATCAAGTTTGTGTTTTTCGTTATGGTCAAATAATCAAAATGGCTGCCACGACGACCCAAAGTTTACATAGAGTTATACAGGAAAAGGTTAAAAATTACATCTTCTCTGAAACCGCCTGAAAGATTTTGATGAAACTTAATCACAATGATATTTGGAATGTTTTTCGCGGCCGCCAGTCATCCAAGATGGCCGCCATGTCTAAAACTAGGTCAAATTTAAGGAAATTTCAAACAACATGTCCTCCGAAACCACTTAATCCATTCCAATGAAATATCATATACCTTTTCCTTGGGTTGGCCTCTATCAAATTTGTGTTTTTAGTTATCATCGAATAATCAAAATGGCCGCCACGACGACCCAGAGTTTACATAGAGTTATATAGGAAAAGGCTTAAATTGACATCTTTTCTGAAACCTCTTGAAGGATTTTGTTAAAACTTTATCACAATGATCTTTGGGTTAGTCCCCCTCAGATTTGTGTTTTTGGGGCCTCCAGTCATCCATGATGGCCACCATGGCTAAACTTAGGTCAAATTTAAGGACATTAAGTTCTATCAAACGACATATTACCACTTATTCCATTCTAAGTAAATATCATATACATGTTCCTGTTGTTGGCCTCTGTCAAGTTTGTGTTTTTCGTTGTCGTCAAATATTCAAAATGGCCACCACAATATCCCAAAGTTTACGTAGTTATATATAGGAAACATGTTTCTTGGGTTGGCCTCTATCATGTTTATGTTTTTGAATCACATCATACCAGTAGAGCGTCTACAGGCCCACTTGGGCCTCTTGTTTAAGTATGATCTGCTGCCTTAAATATACCTTTAAATTGTTTTTAAGAAAACCTTTAAAAAGTTGTTTTTTTCCGAGATTAAGAGCTAGACCCTTTTGTGTGTAACTACCTTGCAAGTGTCTACAGTGAGACGATGCCATAGGGTGAGTGTTCAGGGCCATTTTATCATTCAGAATCTGTTTTGTTTTGTCTGGACAACCGGAAGCCGCTGTGAAACGACCGGAAGCCGGTCTACATTTCAAAACAACTTCTCAAGTCGCAGTTCCAAAATCCATTAGATTTTATGCTTGTAAACCAAACAGTTTACACAAGTTGTTTCGTTAAGACGATAGGGCCTTCATTTTTCATTCGATCTTTACCAAACTTTATCAGATTGTTAATGTCAATGAAAGCTCGATTAAGTTCGAAAATCAGCCAGATCGGACCGATAACAGCGGAGTTTTAATAAAAATTTTTTTTTTTTTTTTTTTTTAGCTCTATGGTGGACCAGTCGGACCAGTAACAGAGGAGTTATGGCTCTTGATTTAGTTAAAAATGCTATATTTTGCCTCGTTAATATAGAGCCTTCATTTTTCATCTCAGCTTTACTAGATTCTTCAGTTATGGCCCTTCGTTTAGTTAAAAAGCTATTTTTTGCCCGAAACTTTGAAAAAAACGTAACTGGCAGTCACTCGGTTCATTTATGTTATAAGGGCCATGTTAGCCAGTAGAGCATCCACAGGCCCTCTTGGGCCTCTTGTTTAGCCTTGGGAAGAGAAAATAGTCGCAGGGAGCCAGGTCTGGCGAGTTAGTGGGGTGCGGGAGAACGGTGATCTCCGACTCCAAAAAGTCTGTTACAGTATGGGCTTTGTGGGCAGGTGCGTTGTCATGCTGAAGACGAACATACTTCAGACCTGTTATAGGGCGATGCTGTTTGTAGTACTTCTTCAATTGTTTCAATACGACGTTTTTATAAAACCGTCCTGTGACAGTTCTGCCGTTTGGCACCGCTGTCTGTATGGGGTGACCGTTGGTAGTGAAAACAATTTCATACAGAACCTTCTTAACAGTTCGCGTTCGTTCGGCAATAATTGGTCATTTCATATTTTTCCTGGCCCAGATTCGGTAACCCTTAACTTCTTTTGGTCTACAGTCAGCAAATGCGGTATCCATCTTGCGTTTATTTTTTTAACTTTCAGATGCTTTTTCAAAATTAGATGAACTCGTGCTAACGACAAGTTTGTCATCCGAACTAATTGTCTAACTGTGTATCGAGCATCAGTTTTCAGGATTTCACGGCTTTTTTCAAAGTTTTTCTTGTTTTTTGACGTTACAGGACGACCAGGGCGAGCAGTATCTTTCAAGCGCTGTTGCCCGGATTTAAATTTGGCCACCCACCTACAAACAGTACTATACAACATTTGACCATCCCCGTAAATATCACACACCTCTTGGTGAATGTCTTCCGGCTTCAACCCAAGTAATGACCTACCTCTAATATAGGCCCTAATTTCAAGCACATTTTCTGCTCGTTTGCCAGTCATTTTGCATATAGTGTAACGAATACGCTATAAAGCAATGTGTGTGAATGTATAAATGAGATTTTTACCTTTGACACGCGTCAGTGATCACTCTAGCGATACGAAGTGATTTCATGTAAATATTGCACGAGTTCCGCGAAATAATACAGCAGTCACATTATTAACATTAACACAAGTGAACAGCTTTAACCAGCCAGGGCAAACCCTCCGAAACTGGTGCGTCGAATTAAGAGTTACCAGCTCATAATTCATTTTACGCATATTCAGTCGCATGTGTTTTAAAAAAAAACGTCACAAAACGGAATACTTCTAATCGGCACATCCTGATTATTATATGACCTGAACACCTGGATACAGTTTTGATAAACGTTTTCTTTAGTGTAAATTTTCCGTTATTTGGCGGGTTAGTTTCTTTAAAAATTATATTCTGTGTCGTAGAGTCTTTAATTGCATACAGAACAAAACAATATAAGATTAGACAAGTAATTAAATCAAAATAACCATTGTTGCAGTTATTGGAGTGCTATGTGTTTTAGTTATACTTTTATCAAAGATCAGTAGAGCTTATGCGATGGTGCATCGTCCAGTATTATATGTCCGTCTGTTTTGTGCATTCAGTATTCCAAAACCAATGCTAAAAAACATTTAAAACTTAAAGTTTGTACTGGCTACTCCTCTAGGACCATATGATATATTGATATGGAATGTTTTGCAATACATGTAGTTGGTCATAAATAAAATTATTGTTGATGAGGCTTTCAAAGTGGCTGTCATTGGCTGTCTTTGTTTACTTTTCTCTTCATGAAATTGCATATGGTGTCCAGTTGGTTTTGACTGAAAATTCAACTTCTGGCAAGTCCAAAATGTCTGCCATGGGTAAAAATAGACTAAAAATAGAAGTTTTTGAACACTACTTCTCTATAACCATATGAGATAATGATGTGACGTTCACTCTCTTGGTCTTCATTGATGTGAGGGAAGTTGATCTTACAATAATGTATGTTGAATCAGCATCTATGATAGCCACCAGGTTTGTCTGCTTTGCATATATAATTACATAAGTAAACCTTGCGATCACTACTCCTAAACATTTGATCTGATCTTCATCAAACTTAACAGAAACATTGCTGATGATGTCTTTGAACAGCAAACAATAATACTGTGATTGTCAGAGACAACCCTATAGGTTTGAAACAACCTGTGAATGGTCCACCCTGCTGTTTTTCCCCTCTGTTACTTGGCATGTATGAGTGAGGTAATCCAGTATTGTTTCTTAGGTAGAGTGCTTCAAAGTATTCAAGGTCTTTGACCTCTTGTTTATACAATGTAAGATTTCATGATAATTTGTGTATTCAGGGTAATGGGCATGAACGAGACTTCATGGATGATGACAGTGTTTACATAATGGATGTATATAACAGAGGCATATACCCACACGATGGCTTTGCTAAACGTATGTATAGGTTGAGTTCTTTTCTGAATATTTCTCATTCAGTTATTATTCCTTTCAGGTACTGACCACCCTCATTTTTTTCTGCCAACTCTGTAAAAAATTTCACAAAATCTTTAATATTTCAATGAAAACAAATATGCCAGACACTCAGTTATTAAGTTGCTTATATTTAAAAAAAAGAATGGAGTGATAACATTTCAATTATTGGGTGATTTTATGATAATTTTAAGGCCCAGTACTCTCGTCAGACCAGTGTGTTTATTCGTCTCCTATCCTACCATAACATATTGTTACTAAGTAATACAAAGAATCACAGAAACTGGCCTCACACGAGCAGTTTTTTTGAAAATCTGTATGATATATTTCCTAACCCATTTAATTTTTCTGACAAACTAATAACAACTCTTCTGCAGGTGCAATAAGAAAGAAGGTAGAGTTGGGACATCTGACTGGGGATCACGAGTATCTGGACCTTGTCAGAAGGTAAGTAACAGCAGGAACGATCAATGGGAACATTGTTCGCATAGCTGATCGATATTGACCTATATTCACTGATGCAGGTCAGGTGACTTGTCATGGTCACATAATAATGCGAGAGAATTGTACACTGAAGGTAATTCCAGCCCTCGCCCTTGTTTAGTGATGGGCATCGTTGTTCGATCACAGTTGACAGGGAGCACCTGCGCAAAGTGAGAATTCTAGTCTGTTCTTGTTTGATAGTGTGGCCTGTCTCAGGGCAGTGACTGAGCATCAGTCTTAATCAGACATTCAAAGATCTTACAGTTTCCTCCACATAGTCTTCTACTCAGTTCTCACATTTGAAGTTATTGTCCAACAACAGTAATCTTCTACAACTGCTACAGCCTATTTGTCACTAGAATAATCCCTGTCCCTCATTGCATCTTAATTTTCCTCCTCGATATTCTACATGTAAATACATAAAATCCGTGGATACTAGTACTGTGGGTTTTTTTATGCCCCCAAAAAGGTTTCAGGGGGCATATAGTAATCGCATGTCTTTCTGTCCGGATTCCGTCCGTCATTCCGCAGTTCCTGTCCGGACCGTAACATCACAACCCCTGCAGGGATTTTTAAATAACTTGGCACAAGTGATCACCATAACAAGCAGATGTGTCGCATGCAAAACCCAGGTCCGTACCTCAAAGGTCAAGGTCACACATACAGTTCATAGGTCAAAAACAGATACGCATTTTCGTGTCCGGACCGTTACATCACAACCCCTGCAGGGATTTTTAAATTACTTGGCACAAGTGATCACCATAACAAGACGATGTGACGCGCCTAAAACCCAGGTCCGTACCTCAAAGGTTAAGGTCACACTTGCAGTTCATAGGTCAAAAACAGGTACACAATTTCGTGTCCGGACCGTAACGTCACAACCCCTGCAGGTATTTTTAAATGACTTGGCTCAAGTGATCACCATAACAAGACGATGTGTCACGCGCAAAACCCAGGTCTTCAAGGTCAAGGTCACACTTGGAGGTCAAAAGTCAAATTGTGTCCGGTCAATAACTCTGGCATTCATGGACGGATGGCACAAGTGCTCACCACAACAAGACAATGTGTCGCGCACGAAATCCAGGTATGTGGCCCCAAGGTCAAGGTCACATTTAGAGGTCAAAGGTCAAATCGTGTCCGGTCAATAACTTTTGCATGCCTGACGGATTTTCAAATAACTAGGCACAAGTGCTCACCACAACCAAACGACGTGTCGTGCACAAAATCCAAGTCCTTGGCTCCAAGGTCAAGGTCATACTTAGAGGTCAAATGACACTTCGGGGGCATTTATCACTTACAGTGATATTTCTTGTTGGCCATTGTTTTAAACGTCTGTTTCTGAATGTATGGGGCATATGTACCGGTTCAGGTAAACTTGTCGGCAGGACGTCGTCTAATCGCATTTATTGGGTCATGTATTTATATGCTTGCTGATATTAATATTGTGCGATAGCCATTATTGTATTTTGGTGTAAATGTATTAGTCACTACCGGTGTAACTGGAGGGGGACGGTAGGATTGCGCTATGTCAGTTTGTCTGTCTCCCATTGGTTTCCGATCATTTTAAAGAAATAAGTTTGAGATACTCCGTCCATATTTGTTGTGTATTTAACTAGTATCAAAATACAGGCCAAGTTGATTATAGTAAAAAATATTGGCAGATTTACGGGCCTATTATACTTTTAACTATCCCATATAAGAGAAATGGTTTCCAAACATTTTAAAGAAAACTGAGATATTCAGTGCATATTTGTTTTAAAAATGTCTAGTATCAAGATTCTTCCCAAGTTCCATTATGGTCTAATTCTAGAAATTATGGCAAAGTTATGGGTCTTTTAAACTTTCAACCATACATGACATATAAGGGAAATGGTCAAGTTATAATTGCTGTATTGAAAGTTGATACATTTATTTCCAGACACTAAAGTTGATACATTTATTTCCAGACACTAAAGTTGATACATTTATTTCCAGACACTAAAGTTGATACATTTATTTCTAGACACTTTGATGATGCATTGAACGAGTTTACTCCAGATGTTATTGTGTACAACGCAGGCACAGATATTTTAGAAGGTGACCCCCTGGGGTGTCTCTCTATAACTGCTAAGGTAAACATTTTGTTATATACTGTACTTTTTATTTAATTTCATACAGCTCTTTTATTCTATTTTATTTGTTTTGATCGAAGTGACTAAAAGGCACATTGGTCGGGTATTTTATTATTATTTTGGTATATGTTACACTGCACATCTGCTATAACAAACATTTTGATCCTATGCATCAAAGGTACTACAATGTTAATACTATAAAGAGTTATTTGTTACTATAGATTTTAGTCTTGTTTTAGATTTCCTAAAAGAAATCGGACTATATAAATCATTATAATGTGTTCTTATATATATGTACTTATTTATATACCCGTTGGCGGACGTTTGTTTATTTACATATATAGTTTATATTACTACCATATCATACCTTATTTTTTTTAATAGTTTTATCTTTATATATTTACATTAATTTTTTTAATTACTACTTAATTTCTTCATCTTTCGTCGGGTTTTTGCACACAATATGACCTATTTATGTGTCGAATTGCTGTAAAACACCATTCATTCATTCATAAAAATGTGATTTCTCTGTTACCAGACACCTGCAAAATTGTTTGCTGCATGCATAAGGCAGAATGTGTATAAATCTTTACTTAAGGTTATTTCTGTACACACAAAAGATACACCACCCAGACAAATCATGCCTACCATCAACTAAAGGATTTCCTTATAACCAAATCAGCAGTTAAATATTAATATTATTACATTTTAAATCGGCATGTGTATGATTTGAACGCATGTAGTTTGTATTTCGTTGAACCTTTTTGGCAAGTGACATCAAAATCCTCAACACCTTATTGGGGATTTTCTTTCACTGGGAAATTCTGATCTTTGACCCATAGAATTGTACTAAACAGAAAACTGTTTATATTACTTTGCAGGGAATCATAGAAAGGGACCAGATCGTGTTTGAGAAGGCGAGAACAAGAAATATTCCCATTTTCATGGTGACGAGCGGTGGTTATCAGCGCACAACAGCGAGAATTATTGCAGATTCCATCTTGAATCTAAAATCACAAAAACTGATTGCATGTGATGATGCAGAGAACTGTCCTTTACCGGTGCAGAAAGGTTATTTGTGAGTGTTGTAGTGTGATATAGTGAGTTCTGTTTACTGTATAAAGTTTATTTGTGGAAAAAAATGTACATGTATGTGTGTTTCTCCTAGCAGGTCTAAAATAATTAGGTTAGGTGGGTAGGGATTTACTTTTGTTGCTGCTTTCTAGTCGTAGGTTGGCGGTCTAAATGAAATTAATCTTTTGAAAATGAAAAAACAACGAAAGAACAACGACAGAATCACACTTAAAATAGTGTCAGTTGAGCTAACAGAAACACACCTTATTTTTGGCTTTCATTGTATTTTGTTTGCATTTCTGTTGTAGAAATTTCTGTTTTACAGCTCTGGGCCCCGTTTTATTAAACATCTTACGATAAGTCTCACATTTTAAAATCTTTGTATTTCTTCACCTAAGCATTCAGTATAGACAATTATTTGTGCACGTAGTGCAGAACTATCACATGTATAAGAAAATGAATTGAAAACACGTTTATTTGAAAAGTGTAATCTATAGTGA
>JAWPHD010018770.1:0-38469 GCA_037043455.1 Cyrtodaria siliqua
AACTTCAAGTCCTGCCCACCAGGTACTGAACTGGGACAATAGAAACCTGCTTGAAATCATTTATTTCTTAAATAAATGGATGTTATAATTTTATCTAACATGGTTTATTAAAATACTCAATGTTGATTGGTTATTGGGGTGGTCTGAAAAAAGCTACATAAACCTCTGACGTCATGTACGTCAACCGTTGACGTAATTTTAAAAGCCAGAAAACACGTTACCCATAATGGCATTGTGACGTCATTTTAAACGTCACATGCAAAACAATGCAATGGAATGCGTTATTTTAAGCGACGCTACGTTCCAATAACACATTTAAATAGGATGAAGCTGTATATTCTTCTCGTTTGATGTTGAGAGGCATAAAATGTAAGTTGTGAGAATTTGTTTGTATTTTGTGCAATCTCTCGACAAAATGAGTTACATGATACATAAAACTCCATGTTAGATAAGAAATAAAATATTTCCAGCGGGTTTATATTGTGCGAAATCAAAACCGGGTGTTTGGGACTTGAAACACATCGAAACCGCAGGCCCTTGATATCGATGAACAAGTCCCGCCCACAGGTATTGATCTGGGACAATATAAACCCGCTGGAAATATTTTATTTCTTTCAATTTAATATAAACTTTATTGATTTTATATTGATCACATAAGCTACACAGTTTATTATATACAAATAAAAACCAAATAACCGCACTGATTATTTCTGTGGATGAAAATCGGGAAAAACAGTGTCCTAGTTAGAGGGCAGCCACCGTATCATCACACAATGCCGAGACAAAGCACACTTGCCTCTCTATCTACAGGTCATGGGTTCGATTCCCGGTGAGTTTTTTACCATCATGTCCAGGGTTTTTCAAACACACTCTCACAGTGAGTACCTAATTCGGGCAAGGGAGTGTGAAAGCAAGTTAGAGCTGATATTCATGTGTAGTAGTTTTTTAAAAAATATATATTTTTCACTTCTCCGCAGTTTTGTTTTAACATGTTTAGCATGAACATATAACAAAACTGCATCAGTTATAAATCGGAACTCACCCTGTCAGCTTTTGACGTATTACACAGTCTCTGAATTAAATTTTTTGTGTCACTAGCCCGAATGACAGTTTACTAGCCCCGGGCTTTGGACTAGTGGTTGAATTCAAAGACTGATTACAGTGTTTTTTTTGGTTGTTTTTATAGCTCTTTATGGGCTATATTCCCAATGCCAAAACTTATATTTTTTCCCAATTTTGAAACAAAAATTCCCAATTGAATTTTTTTTCTTAAAAAAAAGAAACATTGTGTGACAAGTACTGAGAACAAAACGCTTTAAATGCCTCTATTGACTTTAGTGTACTGAAAACAGTATAAAAGATGGTATTATTAATTGAATGTTTTACTGTATTTTTCGCCAATTTTATGAAAAATTGTGCTAAAATTCCCAAATGTAACGGTATAGGTTATGTTCCCAAAGTATAGAAAAAACACTGTATTACGTAAGAAATTATGAGTTCAACGCGATCAGACTTTCGGTCGGGATCGCCATTACTATTTTACCTTACTGTGAATGCTTCAAGTTAGAAGTAGAACATAAGGTGGAGCGTAGATGTACTGTATGCAAATGGCAAAGGTAAAAATATCCATAATTAAAAGACGCATCGGCTGCTGTCAAAGTAGCTGCGAGAATCGTAGCTCTTATGGTGTGTACCTATACCATAGAATTACGCTGCCACCCGTTATAGATTGCTTTAGGTATCAGGGTCGACCGCATCAAGAGAGGTTTCTGAAGAAAATAAGCAATGCCTGCATAAATAACTGCTGTATTTCAACAGATTAAACCTTGAATACCACGTGTACATGCATACAACTCAACAAAGAGAAGAAAACCTTGTCGATCTTAGTCATTTTCGTAAGACTCTGCATATTTTCAGCAGATATTTTCTTGAATGTTTACATTTCGACACACGTATTCCGTATTTGGAAACTTAAACCCGCCCACAGCTGACACAAATCTACAACGTCAACAGAAACGCGCCAGGTGTGTGAGTAGGGTGGGGTTAAGTTTCCAAATAGAGAACAAGACGTCACACGACAACAAGATTATTCCGATCGTAAACAAAACAAGAGGTCAATGACCTTGAAGCTCTACTGATTGATTTTGATTTCAGGAAGTAGTCACTACAGACTTGTTTTTTGAAAATCTATTTTTAACCGTGGCGGCCATCTTGAATTTCTGGCAGATCTGAAATTTTGCTAGGATCAATTAGACATCAAGAGCAACATTCCTGTAAAGTTTCATGACAATCCGCCAAGTAGTTTCAGAGGAGTAGTCGCTACAAGTTTTTACTATATAACTCTATGTAAACAAAGATGGCCGCTGGCAGCCATGTTTAACGTTGAATCAAAACGATTTTGACAAGGATCAACATCATGTCATGCTGATCATTTTAGAAAAAGTCCCATATCAATATCACTTATAGTTTTCAAGAAGTAGTCGCTACAAACTTGTATTTTAAAACTCTATTTTTAGCTTTGGTGGCCATCTTGGATTTCACATCAACATGAATTTTTGCTAGGATCAACTAGACTTTATGGGCAACATTTCTGTTAAGTTTCATGAATATCCATCCAGTAGTTTCAGAGGAGTTATCGCTACAAATAAAAGTTTACGGACAGACGGACGAAGGACGCCGCACCACGGCATAAGCTCTGCTGATCTCTGATCAGTCGAGCTAAAAATGAGAAACATTAGCAGTAGCCTTCAATCAGCGACAATTTGTGCCTGTATTTTCTGCATGCATGCAGCTGTGGTATTTAAGGTTTATTCTACTGAAAGACGTTGGCTTTTTATGCAGGCATTGCGTGATACCTCAGGGGTGTCCTTATCTTTATAAGTAAGCGGCCCACAGAGCAGAATTGCCGCGTATTTTTATCGATACTTGTATAAAATACTAGCAAAAGTGTTCATAGTAGCTGGGTAGACCAGTCAAAGTAGCACGGAGAAATTCCCGCCTACAGGGGTCGAATTTCATAAATTTAGCCACTAGCGAAAAATATCCAGTGACTAAAAAATCTACTAGCTAAAATCGGTTCTCACTGGCATTTTTATTCCAAGTAATATCGGGATGTAAATTCTGTTGAATAACACATTAATTAACAATACGTAATATCGAATTTTACGTACTGATGATTGGCTGTCGTTTGCGTGGACACTGCAACACTCGCATTCGCACCATATCGCCGTGCAGACGTTGTTGTTAATAACCTTCCCCAACGTAATATAGATTTCTCTCTCCCATCGCGATACTGTTTTTAGTGACGCTGCATGTGACAGATATTGTTTCTCTTGGTGCCGTCGTTGTAACTGTCATAATATTTTCTCCGCGTTCGCTTGACTCCATCTCGTCATTTTGTCTTTTGAAAAACGAAGTGATTCTGCCATTGATTGTGTAAAGTCCAGGGTTATCTTACCGGAAGTTGATATCGATTCATTAAGTATAGACGCTTGCACTAATCTTGTTTACTGGATAAGCGTCAATCTGATACAGACTGCATTTACTTATTTTCGTTTGACAATGAAGTTACGCAAATAATCATGTGGAATTAGAGAGAGGTTTGACTACATATTATGTCGTCGGACCATTTGTTGGTTCTGTCAGCCTTCGTGGGTGATATTCAGTCAAGTGTGTGCTATTTATTTCTACTCGCAGAAAAAAGCAAGTGCTCGAAATTTTCAGTAGCAATCTGAAAAATCAACTCGCATTTTGCGAGTCCGTAAGAGTGAAATTCGACCCCTGCGCCTATTAACGACACCCGTTCCTTCAGAAACCTCGCCGCAAGAGTGTGAACGGGGGTCGGTTAGGGGTCCTGAAGGAAACTAAATAGCGAAGAATCAGTCAACTGTCAAAGTTGACTTTGCTTATTTGCATACTGTGACGTCATATTGTAAACAACAACTTACCTCTGTACTCCCGGGTGTGTAGCCAGTTATTTCCAGTGCAGTTTATACTGTGTAATTGGTAAATACGATTTATTAATTGGTTGCATTTGCTCCAAATATATTACAGAAGTCACCGACGATGAGAAAATCACACATTACAAGCAAGACATACAATTCAAATAATAGATATTGCCTATAATTTCACCAGTGTCTTTATAGGACGGCATCAAGGCCTCTAACGAGTGATTACCCAAAAATAAAAATAAAGCTTGTAAAGGCCATGAATATCAGTTCTAGAAAGCATGTCATCTTTGATTTTTTAGGATGAATGAATGTTGTTTAACAAGCAATCAACACAGTATAGGTTATTTAGAGCCGCCCTAGAGAGAGGGAAGGATACATAGGAATCCTGAAACCGTGCCCTACTCTTATTATCAAATAGATTCCTGTGGTTCTTTAACATGCTCGGAGAATAGACCGATACATGGGACTGCCCGGTTTACGCCCCCATCCGAAGGACGAGGCTAAGGGAAAGTGTCTTGCCCAAGAACACACCGACGGAACACAGTGGCACCACGGAGGATTGAACCCGGGGCTTCCGGTTACCGACTGCACCACGCCAGCCCCCTTTTTTAGGATGAAAAGTGGTATGTCTTGTGCGTAAGAGCCATACCACTGTCAATGTGGAAGATCTCAATCGTGCAATAAACTTCTGTGTTTATCCTTGAATAAAAAAGCTTGTAAAACTTCTTCCCTCGAAAATAAGAGTTTGAAAGTGTGAAGGAAAGTAAATAAAAACAAAAGGAGAACCCTCGACCAAAAACAAGAGGGGGTTCCCACCCCTTATCACCCTTGGCATTTCGTGGCCAGTAAAATGATGTTGACAAATGTTTGTATCTAAAAGTTAGCTCTAAAAGCGATCTTAGGATGGAAAGTTTTTTTCGGCCGGAAATGTTTTTCTAGTAAAAATGCTCGATAATTATGTTGGAATGGGGGCTTCCAGACCCATCCTAGCCCTTTGCCGCTAAAGTTACCCATGAACGTTACATAAACAATGGTCTAGCTACGCTACAGTACAATCCTAAAAGAGATCTTAAGGCGGAAAAAGCTTTATTCGAAAAATAAATCAGTTTTTTTATGATAATTATCGGCGGGAAAAAATATTCCGAGTTAGAAGTGCAAGAATTTAATACTAAATGCTCAATATTTCTACATATTCAGGTCTACATAGATAATAATAAATCTAACTTACCTATAGAGACTCAATACTCCTTGCACAAAAGTCGAAACTTCAATAAAACAATAAAAAGAAAAAGGTAAACAATGACGAACAATGGCGGCTATCGAGAAAATTAAACGAACTGGAACAGAATAGAATAGAACCAATCTTGGTAGCAAAACGTGATCTGATTGGCTAATTCTTGGTAATATCTTGGTAGCGATACGATGTTTCATTGGTCAAAACTACCAAGATATTACCAAGAATGAACCCTAGATTGTTGGTTTATTTGTTGCTATGGAGGCAGATATAAATGAACGAAAGATTTTCCCTATTTATAATACTGAGTTACACACATTCAAAATGTAAACAAACTTATTTACAAAAGCTGACAGATTTTTCTTCGAAATGCTAGTTATGAAACACTTGGGTGTTTTCATTTTGGCTTTATACATATTTAGGGGAATGTAAAACATTGACAAACTATTGTTTGAAAGTACGCATATAAATAAACTTGACCTCGTTACACTCGTTACATCTTTAACCTTCTTGCGGAGTGCGTGGTCCAGTGGTAGAGCGCCGAACACCAGATCGAGAGATACAACCTATTTTACTCTCTCTAATTTAAAAATGCGTATACAATAAAAAGGTTATTAAATTTATATTGGGATATATGCACTCGTTCTTTTGCGCATAAATAGTGCGCTCCTAAAGTCGCGCAAAAGAACTCGTGCAAATACCCCAATACAAATCTAATAACCTGTAAATATTTGTTAAATTCAAAGGACGGTCTGTACGTAAGTAGTCAGAAGTATCACGTGATCATATGTATCACGTGGTAGCTAGTTATACTATAGTTCAGTTGAGGATTATTGTGATAAGGCCAAAAATAAAATTAGTCGTGTTTTAGGTTCCCGACCGATCCTATATTTTGTCCAGACACTAACATTTTTTTTCCCTGTTTCAAAAAAAAAAAGAGAAAAAATCGCGATCTCGTGTGCCGCGATGATGGCAATATTGCTACCGACAAATTGGTGGCCGATATTATCGGGGAGGTTCATCCTTCATATACAGGCTAAAATATTACTGTTACCGGTTTTGTATGTATTTTTCCTAGCAACATATCTTCATATGAATTGAGTTCAAAAATGAGATATAGGGTCCTATAGAAACCACAGCGTCCGAGCACAATGGCATCGTAGGCCCATACTGTACTGCAAACAAGGACTTGACAATACAATGAAAGAGACAAAAAACAACAGAAAGGGTGGTGAAGACAGGGTTACTGACTTGGAACGGTCAGTAGGCAATAAGGCCTACTGGTTAGCTTGAATCGATTTTATATGCGCACAATCCTCGCTATTATCCTGTCTTCAACGCCCAAATAGACAAGACAGTGTAAACAAAACTACATCCCATCAAAAGGAATTCTCTAACAATAAAGTCCACATCCTGAGAAACTAACCAAAGAAACACATTCAAAATAATAAATATCTCAGGATGTATCCAGAATCGTACTGAACAACCATAGTAGTTGCAGCTAAAGAGAAAAACAATCTAGGGTACGACCAGAAAACCCGAGGGACGAAAGCTCATGCACCCACCTCCCTTAGTTGGGGTTTCAGTAGGTACAATCATAGAGTCCCAAGAGGTAGTCCAGTCATCGCACAAGTGAAAAGTGAAGCGTAATGACTGACTGTAGAGGGGTCAATCACTAAACATGCAGTGCGCTGTAAAACCAAAGGGTTATATCCTTTTCTGACGAACTTCCTGATTAAATTTATAAAGCGGTCAGGAAACCCGTCAGACCCCTTTAACTTTCGAAGTTTATAGACCACATCTCCATAAAATGAGGGTTGTGATATGCCTAGTCGCAGCAGTGTCTTAAGGTTGGTGTTGTATTTTTCCAGCAGGCCCTCGTTACGGCGGTAGAATTTAGAGAAAGATCTACGTAGTTTGTGATAACGAAAACCCTGCTGAAGAAGTTTACTTGTTATAACTTCATTTCGATCATTGAAGTCTATAACATCATTAATGTGTCAAAGGTACTACAATGTTAATACTATGAAAACGTTATTTGATACTATAGATTTTAGTCTTGTTTTAGATCTCCTAAAAGAAATCAGACTATATAAATCATTATAATGTGTTCTTATATACATTTACTTGTTTATATACCCGTTGACGGGCATTTGTTGATCTACATATATAGTTTATATTACTACCATATCATCCCTTATTTTTTAATAGTTTTATCTTTATATATTTACATTCATTTTTAATTACTACTTTATGTCTTCATCTTTCGTCGGATTTTGCGCACAATATGACCTAGAGTTACGAATAAATGTGTTAATACAACTTTTAAAATCAGTATAAGATAATTTAGCATTAGATATTTGTAAACCTAATGCTGCCTTAGCAGCACTATCAGCTCTATCATTACCATGTATTCCTACATGGCTTGGAAGCCAGCAGAAAATAATAACATTATTAACTATAAGAGAATGGTACTTTTCTAAAAGCTGAAGCACAACTTGGTTATCATGTTTCATATTACCCAATGCTTGAAGAGATGAAAGGGAATCAGAAAATATTACAAAATGGTCATCATCAGATTCCTGAATATAATTTCAAGTTCAATTGCCTTAAGTTCAGCTGAAATGATAGAGGCTTGTCAGGCAGCCGTTTCTTTATGCTGCGTTTGTGAATAACAGCTGCTGCCTTATCTCCATCTTTAGAACTATCTGTGTATATATGTTGAAAGTTACTGTATTTCGATTTAATTTCATTAAATTTGCTTTGAAAGACAGTAGGGTCTGTACTGGATTTGTCACCATTACAAAGATCAAAAATAATTGTTGGTTTTTCCAAAGTCCACGGTGGAGTTTGTGGTACTTTGCACTTGGTAATAACATTTAGGTCGATTTCAGAGTCTCTTAATTTTGGTTTAGTACGAAGACCAAATGGTCGAATGGCCTTCGGTTTTCGATCAAAAAGAGGTTCATAACTAGGATTAAAAACATTATCGAAAGTTGGGTTTGAATGGTTAGTTTTTAATTTAATGGCATATTGTAGGGCTAATTTATCCCGTCTATGAGTCAGTGATGGTTCATTAGTTTCAACATATAGACTTTCGGCTGGTGATGTACGAAAGGCACCTAAGGCGAGTCGTAATCCTTGATTATTTATAGGATCGAGCATCTGCAAGTATGACTTGCGAGTCGATGCATATACTATTGAGCCGTAGTCCAGCTTGGATCTGATAAGATATCTATAAAGTTGTAAAAGGACTTTGCCATCCGCTCCCCAATTCGTGTTTGCAACAACTTTAAGTAAATTAAGAGCTTTAAGGAACTTGGCCTTAAAGTATTTAAGGTGTGGTATAAACGTTAATTTACGGTCGAAAATAAGACCAAGGAATTTTGTCTCATCCGCTACTGGTATTGTTGACCCATCCAGTGTTAGATGTGGGTCTTCATGATGTTAACGTAGTTGACAAAAATGCATACAATGAGATTTAGAAAATTTAAAACCATTTTCATCCGACCAGGTCTGAAGTTTATTCAAACATTGTCGAAGTTGTCAATAATGTTTATGTTATTTGCACGATAACATATGACAAAGTCGTCAACATATAGAGAGCAATCCACACCAGATTTGATGCATTTCACTATACTGTTAATTTTATATTAAAACGGGTGACAGAGAGTATGCTGCCCTGTGGCACACCCATCTCCTGTTCATGAATGTCAGAGAGGGTTGAACCCATTCGGACACGAAACTGTCTATCATCTAAGAAATTCTCTATAAAAATTGGTAATCGGAAGACTAAGGTCAAGATCATTCTTCCATGCAGTATCATAAGCTTTATCAAAGTAAAAAAACACAGCGATCAGATGTTCTTTCTTTACGAAAGCTTCCCTAATAAATGATTCAAATCGAATGATATTGTCTGTTGTGCCTCGTTGGCACCGGAATCCACTTTGATACTTCGTTATCATCTTGTTGGATTCCAGGTAACAAACGAGTCTCACAATAATCTCATTAATCATTCGTTCCATGGTTTTACATATACAACTCGTTAAAGCAACAGGGCGATAATTTATTGGGTCCGTATGATCCTTTCCAGGTTTGGGGACTGGCATAACGATTGCTTCCCGCCAAGAATCGGGGAACTTTCCGGTTACCCAAACCTTATTAAATATATCAAGAAGTGTAGAGAGACAGGTTTGAGGTAAATGTTTTAATAATTGATAATGGATATCATCAGGACCAGCTGATGTATCATGAGCCCTTTTAAGGGATTCTCGAAGTTCTTTGAAAGTGAACAGTTTATTGTATTTCTCCAAATTTTTAGACTTGAAATTCAGCTTCTTCTGTTCTTTTAGCTTCTTATTGTTTTAAACAATTTGGTTGACAATTTTCAGAAGAAGAGTTTTTAGAAAAAGTTTTTGCCAGAGTGTTTGTAATATCTTTGACAGATGTAACATCATCATTATCAGTTTTAAGATGATTTACACAACTAGAATTACCTTTACCGTTTATTTTCCGGACCATGTCCCACGTCTTCTTAAGAGATGAGCGAGAGTTCAGCCTAGAGACATAAGCTCTCCAGGATTTCCTCTTGCTATCCTTAATAGTACGACGGGCTTTCGCACGAAAAACTCTAAAAGCATCTAAATTACTTTGAGTTGGCCGATACTTTGAGTTGGCCGATTAAAAACATTCAATGCAGCTTTACGATTGCTAGCAGCCTTTTTGCAGTCATCATCGTACCATGGTTTATGTGGGCGTTTTGGATTTGCCGAGGTTTTTGGAATAGTTTGATCAGCTATATCATGAAGGGTTTTGGTAAACAGAGCAGTTGTGTCTTTGACATCCTCGAAAACGGAAGGCTTTAATTGTTCCTTACAAAGAGATTGAAACGTATCCCAGTCAGCTTTGCGAAGTTTCCACCGTTGCGTGTTTTCGAGAAGTGGAGGGTCGATATTTTCAAGAAACAAGGGGAAGTGGTCGCTTCCACACAGGTCGTCACCAACACTCCACGAAAAATCCATCAAAAGTGTTGGATCGAATATTGTTAAATCAATGGAAGAATGAGAGCCTGTAGCTGGATGTAAATACGTATGGGATTTGTTATCATTAAAAAGACACACATTGTTTTTGGCTAAGAAATCCTCAACTTTCTTGCCTTTATCGTTGATATCCTTACAACCCCAAATGTAGTTGCGTGCATTAAAATAACCCAAGAGTATAATTGTGCAACAATGTGATTTAGATCTTTAAGGTCTAGTGAAGAACTGGGCGGTAAATATAAGGAGCATATTGTTATAACTCTGTGCATCGTAACACTGACCGCAACAGCTTGCAATCCAGTTTCAACGCAACAGTTCTGTGAGGAGTTATCTAAAGTGATAGTTCAGGCTAGGGTCCAGCACAACATGTTAGGCTGAGACATCATTATTAAATAACTTACGTAGCTATAGTCCGGCTCATTTCAGTGTTCATCTCGACGTATGATGCTGAAACCCTTAGCTTGTAAGTGTTATGGTTTGAAGGATAGTGTTCAAACCATTTAGTTTCCTTTGTTATCCTTTCTTGCGGATATATTGTTATACAGTTGTAGGTTTGAACCAATAAAGTTTCTAGCCAAATAGTTTAGTTAAAAATATCAACGGATGTTGATAGGAGCTCATGTTTGGGGTCATTGTAAATTATTGTGTTTAGTAATGTGTTTGAACCATTGTTTTGAACAATTGTAATTTTGATATAATCATGAGGCAGGCAGCCTGAAGAAAACTGAAGATATATATATGTATATATATATAATGTTCAAAATTGTATGTGTTAAACACCACTGTCTGGAAACATTGTGTTAATGTTTCAAACTAGCTTAAAGCTTGACTGTATAAGCAGCACAAGACACTGTCACCTTATGAAAGGACGCGTTTTAAAATACAGGAGAGTTCATATGAATTAATAAGTACGTTCTTTTAGTACAAAGGTTAATTTAGAACCACAGATCCTGACACTGTTGGGGCTATATTCGAAGCCGTGGGGGCATATTCGAATACTTAGACATATACTTGAGCCTGTTTTGGCATATATTCGAAGCTGTTGGGCATATTCGAATACATTAGGCATTTACTAGAGCCTGTTGGGGGCATATATTCGAAGCTGTTGGGCATATTCGAATACGTTAGACATTTACTAGAGCCTGTTGGGTCATATATTAGAAGATACTGGTCACATTCGAATACCTTAGACATATACTAGAGCCTATTGGGAATATATTTGAAGCTGTTGGGAACATTCGAATACCTTAGACATATACTAGAGCATTTTGAGCATGTTGGGAAATGTATTCAAACCTTCCGGGCATATTCAATCTGCTAGGCTTATACATGAGCCTATCGAATGTGTTGGGCATATACTTGAGCCTGTTAGGTATTCTATTCGAAGCTAGTGGACACAGTCGTAGATGTAAAGCAGACACTAGAGCTTGTTGTGATATATATGCGAAGCTGTTGGGCATATTGAAATCAATTAGGCATATTAGAGCCTTCCGGGGCATATATTCGAAGCTGTTGTGCGTATTGGAATCCGTTAAGCGAATGCTAGCCTGCTTGGGCAGATGAGAGCGTATAGTTCTCAATGTTACTTAAGTCGGAGTGATCTCTGTTGTATCCTAACTCAGATTTTCCAAGCGGGTCAACACTTCTGTATAAAGAGGTTCTATTATCGTATGTCTACGTTTAAAGTGATCAGACATCAAGTTTTAGTTTTAACCTGTTAGGTGTTCATTTATCTGATATTAAGTATAATCACAATCAGTAAAAGTCATATAATTGCATGTTCGAAACAGTTGGGTAGTTACATAAATGAAGCTGCGGTGAAATTATAGGTTCGAAAACGCTGGACAGTTGCATCTTTCTGAAGCCGCTGGTCAGTTACATGTTTTAATCCACTGGGTTAGTTAGCATGTTAAGGCCGCCGGTTCCTTCCATAATTGAAGCTGCGGTGAAATTATAGGTTCGAAAACGCTGGACAGTTGCATCTTTCTGAAGCCGCTGGTCAGTTACATGTTTTAATCCACTGGGTTAGTTAGCATGTTGAGGCCGCTGGTTCCTTCCATAATTGAAGCTGCGGTGAAATTATAGGTTCGAAAACGCTGGACAGTTGCATCTTTCTGAAGCCGCTGGTCAGTTACATGTTTTAATCCACTGGGTTAGTTAGCATGTTGAGGCCGCCGGTTCCTTCCATAATTGAAGCTGCGGTGAAGTTATAGGTTCGAAAACGTTGGACAGTTGCATTTTTCTGATGCCGCTGGTCAGTTACATGTTTTAATCCACTGGGTTAGTTAGCATGTTGAGCATTCGTTCCATTTTTGAAGCTACTTGGTAAGTGTATGTTTAAAGTCGCTTGGCAATGTCATGTTAGATGCCGATGTTCACTTGTACATTTGAAACCGCATGGTAGTTGCATGTTTAAAGCCGCTGGGCAGTCATATGTTTAATGCCGTTTGGCAGTTGCGTGTTTCAAATTACTGGGGTATTGGGTATGTATATGTTTAAAGATGTAAGACGGTTACATGTTTGAATCCGCTTGGTAATTGTATGTTTATAGCCGCTGGGCATTTGTATGAAGCCGCTTAGTAATTATATGTTTGAGGCCGTTCGGCAGTTGCATGTTTGAAACCGCTGGGCCGTTACATGTCTGATGATCTTTGCCAATTGTGTGTTTGAAATCGCTGGGTAGTTGTATTTTCAAAGCTGCTGAGCAGATAAGTTTGATGCCGGAATTTGAATTCGAATTATTACTAGAATTCATAAGACATTAACACAAAAAAGTTGTACATTTGTTCAATTGTTCACCAGATCTAGTAGAATCGACTATTCCTTCAGAAATGTCCTACAAGATCTGATACCCTGGGATGAAAAAGTTACCGAATGTTAATTTGAATTCAAAATCGAAGAAAGCCGTTAATATACATATATATATTATATAAGGAACAGACAATACTTTATCAAGTTGTAGATTTGTCATTATGTGTACTCAGTTTGACGAATTAAATAAATGTAACAAGAAGTATTGACCAGAGCATTGAAAACATACCAGTTAAAATTAGTTACAAATGCACATAATGAGTATATTTTCAAACAATATACTTTTTATAAAAATGAAGGGATGTGTGTATTAAGAAAAGGGTGGCGCATAACTTATAGGGCCAGAGAAATATTATATTAAAAAAAAAATAATAAAAAAGAAAAAAGCCTAACCACTATTTGTGTTGATATAAACGCATTTGATTGGTATGAGGCGAGAAAGGGCTACATTTGTTGCAACTAGTGGTCTAGTTAACGATCGTGTTTTTAAGAAAAACGGCAGGTGGAAGTTTGAATCGTATGTGGTAGAGAGGATGATGTTAGAAGACGTGTTTCTCTCAATTTAGGAACTTGATTGGTACATAGTGTGCCCTTTCTTTATTTCAAAATCGAAAATGTCTTGTTGCAAACGCAAATCACACCATATTGTCAATACTATTAATATTGAAATAATAAGATGCAGGAGTTGAGTCCGTTGAATAGTCTAAAATATAAATACTTTATAATTGAGTTTACGAATTAAATCATAAATAAATTTATATTTGTTAAATTCAAAGCAGACGATATACTTAAGTAGTTAGAAGTATCACGCTAATTATACAAGAGTTCAGTTGAGGATTAATTTGATAATCATGCATTTCGCTGAAATGTATTTGGCGGTAAATGAGCACGCAGTGCAGTGGTCATTTTAAAAAGTCCTTTCGAGGTTTGGTTTGCAAGCAGGACACATCGCTATACAATAACGCCGAATTGGAAAAGTACAATAGTGAGCCCCACCCGCATCCAAAAAAGATTGATATGGATGTAATATAAATATATATTCCATATGTTATTGATATTAATCTGTTTACATGAATTATGAAGATCTTTTATGTTGTTTATTTCAGATATTGGGGTATAAGGACCATCTTTGTAAATGCTGTGTTCCTGACGACTATACTAGGCATTTCTACATTTGTGTACGAGGACGTGATTCATGGTTACTAGTGCCAATATATGCAACATCGGTGGATATCTGCTGCAATGGAGCAATTCACAGGAACCAGTCCTTATCACCACCAGCAGAGTCCCTGCCATATGTATATTGAGTTTATTAAAATGTCTTGCTGCAAACGCAAATCACACCCATACTGTCTGGTTTAGTTTATTAAAAGTCATTCAATATTAAAATTATTAATATTGAAATAATAAGATGCAGGAGTTAAGTCCGTTGAAATATTTTATAATTGTTTGTGTTTACGAATTAAATTATAATATTAATTGTATCGTCGTTTATAGTTCGAATCTGGAAAGTAGGATAATGCTGTACATGGACGGTATAGTGTGATAAGGTGAAACTCGTACTTAAATGAAAATTCTTCGCTAGCATGATGAGGATACGATGCAAATTGATATCCTTTTGATTAAGTAACTCCGATAGGTGTCGCTTTCTGCACGGTTTTCTCACACTGCTTTGGTGGGATTGTTCATTTAGGTTATAATAGCATAAAAGAGTCTCCATGCCCCTTCCATAGTAATGTGAGAATGTTGACAACCTATTAAAAACCCAAACCGGATTAGAATTATGGAAAACGTACTTTATCATGGAGATAAACATGTCTGCTATTAAACATCAACAAGGAAAAAGGGTGTTGAATATATGCTAAGAAGCATTTCTTCAGATGTATATTAACACCGGGTCAAAGGTCAATGCTATTGTGTACTCCTTGCAAGTCAATCTCTCCTAGTCTAGATAATCTGCGACGCTTGTTTGTTTTCAAGACAAACGTCTAGAACAGTACTCCTGAACAAAGTTTGATTTTTGCCGATACACTGGTATCGTTTCTGATTGGCTGAGACAAGAACACCTGCTATCCAAGATATACAGAAAGGCAGAAAGACATGAAGACAATACATTTATTAATAAACAAAGATAAACAAAGAGGGAAACTTCATTATTATATCGACGAACTAAATGCGGATGGTCAGAAATACTTTAATAAAAATATAATAATTACGGTCACGTGCTTCCAGTTTCAAATTTGTTTCTGCAAAAATGGTCAAGTCGTTTGTATTTACAATCAAGCGTCGGAGATGATCAAGATTAAATCTCTCCCAGAGGCCATTACATTGACCGCTGTCAACGTCTAAGAAAGTACCATGCGATCACATGATAATTTGTCACATGACTATAGCTAAAATATCAAAATGGCGAACAGAACTTCAACACCGTGACACCACCAACTATCAACTATCGACTGCTGATTGACACGTAAACAGTCGAACGAAACACGACTTAGTTTATACATATTGATATATATTTTAAGTTAGTAATTTAATTTAAGGTAGGTTGTAACTAGAATTCATTAGAGCTATGTGATACTGGAAAGTGCTGGTAAGCCAATTGCTGTACTGTAACCCTATGGGAACGATTTGGTGGTGCGTACTTTTAATGTTTTGACGGCGGAGTGATATGCCAACGTACAAACCTTTATTCTACCGCAATATAATTATGAGCATAATGTACTGCATGACATTCAAGCCGAAAAATTGTTTTCTTTTGTAATTTAACCAGTTCATATAAAGTTAATTCAGAAAATATTAGTGCAATCAATAAATTTAGCAGTTCCATCGTTTTTCCGATCGTTTTCCAAGATTCTTGGTATTTGAGGAGACGTTGACAGAGGTATATGTGTATGCAAGGAACGACAACTCTGGGTAGAGATTGCAAAAACATGATGAGCTGCATTTTCAAATATCAGCATCATATCCGGAATACAGTTCCAGTCAAAAATTAACAGGAAACTGCACTAAAAAACTTTTTAAAGAAAAAAAAGATTAGCACTCTTTAATACAGAACTACTTTCGAATGCACCAGGCGAGCACATCCGGTTGATTTAGTGTAATTAAACCTTTAGCTTTGGGAACGACCGGTGATAAGACCTGTATAGTTTGTGTTTACGGCTATGGATACTCCGCAAGACATCCTCGGACATTAACTAAATGGTAATTGGTGGTCTGTGTAGCCAAACAATCGGAAATAAATGCTTTAACAGACGAAGTTAATGGAAATACCATTTCAGCTGAGATCAAACAATTACAAACTATTGAGGATTTAAAGTGGTGTTATGAAGGCAATAACTACACTTCAGTTTAAGTTCAACACTGACTTAGAGGACAATTTGAAAACGAATTTGTTGGCGCTTGAAACAGTACTAAGCTCAAGGAATCGTGTAAGAAACGCAAACTATGAAATAAGCATATGCGCAAAGTGGACAATTCAAATGGAGTGTCGGAAGTAAGACAGTTTGAGAGCAACCTCGCTGCAAGGAATCAGATGTTGCGTCTTTCATTAAGAAGGATAGCCAGAAAGGTAGACCTGAGCAAATTCCAACACGACGTCTCATTAAGCAGTATAGCCAGAAAAATATCTAAAAGATAAATCCATCACGCCATCGCATTAATAAGGATAGCCAGAAAGGTAGCCCTAAGATAAATCCAACACGCCATAGCATTAAGAATGATAGCCAGAAAAGCAGCCATAAGCTAAATCCAACACGCCGTTGAGTGTTGCATTAAGAAATATAGCCAGAAAAGCAGCCCTAAGCTAAATCCAACAGGTCGTCGTATTAAGAAGTATAGCCAGAAAAGCAGCCATAATCTAAATCCAACACGCCGTCGCATTAAGAAGTATAGCCAAAAAGCATCCCTAAGCTCAATCCAACACGCCGTCGCTTTAAGAAGTATAGCCAGAAAGCAGCACTAAGCTCATTCCAACACGCCGTCGCTTTAAGAAGTATAGCCAGAAAAGCAACTCTAAGCCAAATCCAGCACGCCGTCGCATTTGGAAGTATAGCCAGAAAAGCAGCCCTAAGCTCAGTCCAACACACCGTCGGCTGGTTTTGGCTATTCTGACAGCGTCTGTGCTAATCGCATGTCGGTTAGACCACATTTTCTGTAGCTGCAACTGTGCTCAACGAACCACCTGCAAATAGGACCTGCTTGTTCATTACAACCTGACTTTCACCCGCCAAGAAATTCGATGTTCCAGTCTGGGGTTAATCTGGATGTTAACTATTTATAGCACAATATACTTTGCTTTCAACTCGTTTACCACGAAATTACTTTGGAGAGAAAACTGGAGCAGACCAACTCGTTAGCAATAATTCTACTACTGCTGCTGCTGATAAAATTGCTGTTAGAAATTGCTATTATAGCCAATATTGTTTCCCCCTTTTAGTTGTTAAAATGTAACATTTTCTCCCAGAGGCCATTATATTGACCGCTGTTGCGCTCTATGTGCTTATGTGTCCCATTGGCACCGAAAGACTTAAGCCTGGCAGCCCTATATTTATTATGCTAAAGAAGTACATATGAAAATTGTATTTGCTTCTATATGCAGATGCTACTGTTATATGAATTTGTATTTTCAGCATTTGTTTAAACATTTCAAATTGTTTCTGTTTTTTATAGGATGATATTAAACAACACTCACAGAAATTACAGAACCAATTGTGCAGAAATGCCAGCGTTAAGGCGCGAATTCTTCTGCCCTGTTAAAACAGAGTGATATAAATTGATGGTTTGTATACAACAGGGCCTTCCCCAGGAATTTTTTAAGGGATAGTGGCATTTAACGCGTGAGGGTGTGGGGTGGGTGCGGGAGGGGGTCCCCTCCTGCATGTCGATTTTGTTTCTCAGGTTTTGAACTAAAATACGGATTTTGGCATACACCTGACACATTTAAAACATATCTACCAGTCTGTCACAGATAGTACATGTAGATTTTTTTACTGTTTTTTTGTTGTTGTTTTTTGGAAAAAGATGATTACACTCAACTATATACATTGTTTCCTTTGCTGTTCTAGATTTTTTTTATCTTGTAAACACTTCATTATAGATGTGGTGAAGTTAAGCAGGAGTAATTATATTATTTTTAAGTGAATAACATTTAAAAAAAAACACTTGAAAACTCAGTGTCGTGTGTTTTTTAAGCATCCGAAATAAGGACTATCCGGATTTATATCAACTTTTTACGCTGACATTGTCTTACAATAACTTAATGTCTAAGTCATGTTAACTGCATCAAGTCATTAGCGTTTTCAAAGAAAAAGAAGGTAGGAAACGGTTATAAGTTTATTTAAATGTTATAAAATTGCTGTCTTTATTCATAATTAATCATAATTAATCGTTTTCGTCGAAACACGGAAGCAAATTCAAAACCGGAAGTAACCTTAATTTATAATCTGCAACCCCGAGATTCTTATAATTTTATGCGATTATCGATTAATTTGCGTTTGTGAGATTATTTTCTCATCATTAACTATTTAAAACGCGATAAAATGGATGGAGGCACGTTAATTCAACGCTACAATAAAATATAACATAAGTAATTTGTTTTCACATTTGATGACGTAATACGTTTACAGGTCATGTACGCATGGTTGAACTCTTGAATTAGACCCTTATCACGGAGGTAATTAACACCTCTGCCCCTCTAATCCTTATGAAAACACTCCAATCAGGAGCTAAGGACGTATGCTTGTCAGGAGTTTATGCCTCAAGGCGTTATTTGATCAGATATGTGATTAATTACCACTGGGAAATGAATGTTTTGACCCACTTTTAAGGGATCGCGGCATGGTTTTAAAGGGTCGCGGTCAGATTAAGGATCGCGGCATGTCTGTTTCAAAAGTTAAGGGATCGCGGCGCCGCTACGCCATAAATGGCTGGGGAAGGCCCTGTACAATAAAATGAATACAGAGGGTATTTATTCTAATTATATTACCAGTCATTTAACTAGCTAAAACACACGTTTTGGGGGATCTTCATTTATTTGACAAACAACTTTTTCTTATAATACTTCTGTCAGACTTACTTGTTAGTACTTCGTTAGTGTTTCGCGAACCACAAGTTGTACAATCTGCATTTTTATCCGACAATAGGTTAAAAAATGTATCCTTCTTGCTAGCAACAGTTTCTTTTGTCATATAACAAATCAATACATTGAATATAATTGAATCTTACACGTTCAAACTAGATACAGGATCGACATAATTTTATTCAATTTCACAATAAAGTATGTCAATTTATTTCGTTATGAACAGTTTAGGGAGTGTGCTTGATATCGTGACATGAATTGTATAAGACAAACTACGGATCACCCTCGTCATATCGAACGTTACTTGCATGTGCTAGCTGACGAGGGTGCATACCGTGATGTGACCGTAATTTTGTAGTAAACGTGAGTCCTCTCTCTCTTTCCTTTGCAGAATTATGAAGACGGCGTCTAGATGTTTGCACTAGTAAATCGCCTTTTGCTTTGTCTAGTTGTCTTTGCATTTCCTTTAATTTAATTTGATGTTCTTCCTCCAGCTGCACCCGCTTCTGTTCTTCTACTTTGGCTTTATGTCCCGCCCTTTTATAAGCTTTATCCCTTTCCTTAAGAATGGTTTGAAGTTTCTGTGTCTCTTTCTCTAGTTTATCAATAGTTTCATTCTTTTCCTCTATTGCGGATGCGTGCTTCGATGATTCTTTTTCGATTTCCTTTTTCAATTTGACGATTTCAGTATCCATGGTTCGTTGTAGTTTCTGTTTTTCGTCATTCAATTCATTTAGCATTTGTTCAGCAGACGTCACCTTATCACGTAAGTATTTTATTTCCAGCATAGTTGTTTCTTTAACTTCTCTTCCCACTTGTCTTGCAATCTCTTCATACTCAGGTCTCAGTTTATTAATCATAACTTCAGCCATTTCTGCAGTAAAATTCCTAAAATGATTCAAATAAAATAAAGGTTACATGGATTATATTATTTGTACTTAACAATGTACATTTTTAACAACTGTAAATTGTAATTCAAATGAAATTTCTAATAAATAACAAAGAAAATAGAAGAAAGACGGAACTTCGGAACCAGGCCTGGAATTCACCAATCATATTTTCAGACTATTCTTAGACTTGAGTCCAAGTACTGAAATTTCGTTCACAAATATTTTGCATGGCCTTCAAAGATAAACAATCGTGTGAAGTTGCTATCTATTAGTATGCATCATATTTATACATAGCGGCTTGTTATGAATGTTTATTCTGTAAACTTATAAAAATATTCGTGATTAAAATTTGCATACTTGAGCTCAAGTCTAAGAATGGTTGGTGAATTCCAGGCCGGACTTCAGTTTAGCTATAAAGACAGTATAAATGACATGGGTAATACAAGAACAATAATTAAATATATACTATTCATATCATTGATTTAATGCGACATCTAACTCGTTTTCTCTCTAGAGAAACAGTTATTAGTACAGTAAAATATATGTATGTGGCATAGCTGTATTAACAGAAATAAATTAAACTATTTTTCAGTAAACATCCAAACTTTAAATCGATCAACAAATGTTGATTACAAATTTCATAAACAGCATACCCAAGTCCTTTAGACATCAACTCTAGAACAGCTTTCTGTTGAACTCCTGTAACAAAATTATTGAAGCCAGTTAAAACTATTTCTAAAACAACAGACTCTGGTTATAGCTCCCGACACTATTGTTTTAAAAGTTATCAAAATACCTTTATTAATGTGACCTTGTTAAATAGTTAGTTTTATCAATTAAATAGTTCGCAGGTCAAGTTATGATCTTTTCAAAGTGATCAAGTGACAATAAGTAATTGAAATACTATTTAAGAATAAATTGTGTATATAAATTGATAAGCTTCTCATTCGTTATGGAGTGATTTAGGTTCACATTTATTAAACTATGTGTTTATTTTGTATCATTTTTCACTGTGATATTCAACAGAATAAACTTACAGATATTTATTTCTGTCAAAAAAAGACCTCACCCACATCTTAATATTTACATACCATTATCGAAACCAACAGGAGGGAGGTGGTATGACCCTCTCCTGAAGTCGTCACGTCGGTCGTAGTATCTTTCACTTCGAGAACCTTCTATGTGTCTTGTTATTTCCTGATTATTTCGATTGAGATGATTTGGATTGCTTCGTTCCTCAACACGTGTTTGTCGAAGTCTTTGATTGCTATCACGTTCGTTGACAGCATCACTTGTTGATGGATTATCACCCAGGATGGGTACGTATCTGCTGTCTGTAGTTAAATGTTGGTCTATTTCTGGCAATTGTGTCACATCCTCCGTATTTATCTCCGCGTTTTCCGAATCTACATGCGTATGCACAAGGTCAGATGTTTCTTGTATTGTTTCTTGAGACGCAATATGAGTGTCGGTGCATATATGTAAGCTTTGTCTTTGTGTTGTATTTCTAGAAAGTTGAATCTGTCGCTCAAAGTCTGCTGCAATATCTTGATCAAACTCGTCAGTGTGTGATTGTGAGCTAACATATGTCGCTCCCTGTTCATGTGGAGGAGCTTCCATAGGTTCCAAAACAGATGTGCCTGCAGTTTCATTCGCAATAATTGATGTAGTCTGCGACTCCACGTGTGGAAATGGCATGATGCTTCTAAGAGGCAGTGGTGGGTCCACTGTTTCCCAATCAGTAGGTGCGGTGGTATCTGTGTATGGTACCCCAGTTACTCGTGTTTGATTTGAATTGGATTTAACGTTAGCCGTAGTCATATTGCCTAAAAATGAAACGAAATACAGATTTAGCAACTATTTTGCGGATCATATTATGAAGATGAACGACCAAATTGTACGTAGAGAAAAACGTTGTTGCAAAATTGTCCTAATTTTCAAGAAATCTAGAATTTATAAATGCTATGTTATGATTGAGTCCTTTATAACGGTCTAATATATGTATCGGGGTGGCATAATGGTGTCATGAATGCCATTTCTGTTTTAAATTGTATAATATTAACAAATATGAAACCACACTCACAGTAAATATGATCCTTCTATTTTTCCTTCCATTGTTTGTTAAAAACACGAACCATAATCTTTTGTATTAATCAGACGAGTTTTTTTAAACATAAGCTCGAAGAGAATTATATATGTAGATAACTGAAAAGTAGTCGATACTAATATAACATAAATAAAGAGAAATAAAACGTTGATCACTTACGCTTTATAAATCTACCTATTGCGCTGTATTACACACTATTTTCTCCCTCATAGTGTTCACCAATGTTCCGAATATGTACGACGAATGCAAACAAACACTCAAATAATAGACACTCAAAACAAAGCAACCCAGTGAACTGGAACATAACTGTTTTCAAAAAGATATACCGTTACACTTTCAATTATATGTTCACTGATTGGGAATGTAGAACTGATTTTAGCTTAAATGACTAATAATGTTGAAAATACAATACACAGCAAATTCTTTATGGTTAGAGTGCTTTTTTGGAATTCAGATGGTTAGTTATGCGACTTGTGTTACCGTTTCTTATACCAAATACACTTTATTTTAATATCTTAACGGCTGACAAAGAAATACCTTTTTAACTTATACGTTAACATGAAGATGTCGATCACTTATTGATAATATAATGTCGAATCGTATAGAAAGCTTTGTATTTATCTGTTTCTAATGACTAATGAAAAAAATGGTTTACAATTACATCGACACATTATTTGATGTTAGGATATATAAGACAAATCGTGGCCTACTCTTACCGAATACTTGTACATGTTCGGAGGATACATTTCGATAAACGATCCTGCCTGGTTTAAATTCCCATCCGACGGAAGAGGCTAGGGGAAGTGTGTTAAATGACAAACCGAAGAAACACAGAAGTACCAAATGTACCAAAGAAATGGGACTATTGAACTGAGACCCGGAATACATCTAAAATTTAAAATTATTAATTTGACCGGTTGCGATGGAGTCGTATTCCTGGCAGTTTTATGGACTCATCTTTCATTCCAGCACGTAAAAGAACCAGAAGGTTATATCGATTGTAAACGTTGGGGAGTTATAAATATTCTCTTTATTTATTCGAAAAAAAATACGTATTAAAATATTCTCTTTACTTATTCGAAAGAAATACGTATCTCTAATCCAAAATGGTTCGTTTATGTTTCTCAAAATATGGAGTTGCGATGGCCGAGTGGTTAGCATACTTGAGCATTCTCGAGATCCAGAGGATCATATCTCTAGATGTCTCGGGTTCGATTCCCAATGAGGATCATATCTCTAGATGTCCCGGGTTCGATTCCCAGGTTCGACTCCCAATGAGGATCATATCTCTAGATGTCCCGGGTTCGATTCCCAATGAGGATCATATCTCTAGATGTCCCGGGTTCGATTCCCAATGAGGATCATAGTTCGATTCCCAATGAGGATCATATCTCTATATGCCCCGGGTTCGATCCCCAATGAGGATCATATCTCTAGATGTCCCGGGTTCGATTCCCAGTGAGGATCATATCTCTAGATGTCCCGGGTTCGATTCCCAATGAGGATCATATCTCTAGATGTCCCGGGTTCGATTCCCAATGAGGATCATAGTTCGATTCCCAATGAGGATCATATCTCTATATGCCCCGGGTTCGATCCCCAATGAGGATCATATCTCTAGATGTCCCGGGTTCGATTCCCAGTGAGGATCATATCTCTAGAAGTCCCGGGTTCGATCCCCAATGAGGATCACATCTCTAGATGTCCCGGGTTCGATTCCCAATGAGGATCATATCTCTAGATGTCCCGGGTTCGATTCCCAATGAGGATCACATCTCTAGATGTCCCGGGTTCGATCCCCAATGAGGATCACATCTCTAGATGTCCCGGGATCGATCCCCAATGAGGATCACATCTCTAGATGTCCCGGGTTCGATCCCCAAAGAGGATCATATCTCTAGATGTCCCGGGTTCGATTCCCAATGAGGATCATATCTCTAGATGTCCCGGGTTTGATCCCCAATGAGGATCATATCTCTAGATGTTCCGGGTTCGATCCCCAATGAGGATCACATCTCTAGATGTCCCGGGTTCGATTCCCAATGAGGATCATATCTCTAGATGTCCCGGGTTCGATTCCCAATGAGGATCATATCTCTAGATGTCCCGGGTTCGATCCCCAATGAGGATCACATCTCTATATGTCCCGGGTTCGATCCCCAATGAGGATCACATCTCCAGATGTCCCGGGTTCGTTCCCCAATGAGAATCATATCTCCAGATGTCCCGGGTTCGTTCCCCAATGAGAATCATATCTCCAGATGTCCCGGGTTCGATCCCAAATGAGGATCATATCTCTAGATGTCCCGGGTTCCGACCCCAATGAGGATCATATCTTTAGATATCCCGGGTTCGATCCCCAATGAGGATCATATCTCTAGATGTCCCGGGTTCGATCCCCAATGAGGATCATATCTCTAGATGTCCCTCCAGATGTCCCGGGTTCAATCCCCGATGAGGATCATATCTCCAGATTTCCCGGGTTTGTACCTCAATGAGGATCATATCTCTAGATGTCCCGGGTTTGATCCCCAATGAGGATCATATCTCCAGATGGCCCGGGTTCGATTCCCAATGAGGATCATATCTCCAGATGTCCCGGGTTTGATCCCCAATGAGGATCATATCTCCAGATGTCCCGGGTTTGATCCCCAATGAGGATCATATCTCCAGATGTCCCGGGTTTGATCCCCAATGAGGATCACATCTCCAGATGTCCCGGGATTGATCCCCAATGAGGATCATATCTCCAGATGTCCCGGGTTCGATCCCCAATGAGGATCATATCTCCAGATGTCCCGGGTTTGATCCCCAATGAGGATCCTATCTCCAGATTTCCCGGGTTTGATCCCAATGAGAATCATATCTCAAGATGTCCCGGGTTTGATCCCCAATGAGGATCATATCTCCAGATGTCCCGGGTTTGATCCCCAATGAAGATCATATCTCTAGATGTCCCGGGTTTGATCCCCAATGAGGATCATATCTCCAGATGTCCCGGGTTTGATCCCCCAATGAGGATCATATCTCCAGATGTCCCGGGATTGATCCCCAATGAGGATCATATCTCCAGATGTCCCGGGTTCGATCCCCAATGAGGATCATATCTCCAGATGTCCCGGGTTCGATCCCCAATGAGGATCATATCTCCAGATGTCCCGGGATTGATCCCCAATGAGGATCATATCTCCAGATGTCCCGGGTTCGATCCCCAATGAGGATCATATCTCCAGATGTCCCGGGTTCGATCCCCAATGAGGATCATATCTCCAGATGTCCCGGGTTTGATCCCCAATGAGAATCATATCTCCAGATGTCCCGGGTTTGATCCCCAATGAAGATCATATCTCTAGATGTCCCGGGTTTGATCCCCAATGAGGATCATATCTCCAGATGTCCCGGGTTTGATCCCCCAATGAGGATCATATCTCCAGATGTCCCGGGTTTGATCCCCAATGAGGATCATATCTCCAGATGTCCCGGGTTTGATCCCCAATGAGAATCATATCTCCAGATGTCCCGGTTTGATCCCCAATGAGGATCATATCTCCAGATGTCCCGGGTTCGATTCCCAATGAGGATCACATCTCTAGATGTCCCGGGTTCGATCCCCAATGAGGATCACATCTCTAGATGTCCCGGGTTCGATCCCCAAAGAGGATCATATCTCTAGATGTCCCGGGTTCGATTCCCAATGAGGATCATATCTCTAGATGTCCCGGGTTTGATCCCCAATGAGGATCATATCTCTAGATGTTCCGGGTTCGATCCCCAATGAGGATCACATCTCTAGATGTCCCGGGTTCGATTCCCAATGAGGATCATATCTCTAGATGTCCCGGGTTCAATTCCCAATGAGGATCATATCTCTAGATGTCCCGGGTTCGATCCCCAATGAGGATCACATCTCTATATGTCCCGGGTTCGATCCCCAATGAGGATCACATCTCCAGATGTCCCGGGTTCGTTCCCCAATGAGAATCATATCTCCAGATGTCCCGGGTTCGATTCCCAATGAGGATCATATCTCTAGATGTCCCGGGTTCGATCCCAAATGAGGATCATATCTCTAGATGTCCCGGGTTCCGACCCCAATGAGGATCATATCTTTAGATATCCCGGGTTCGATCCCCAATGAGGATCATATCTCTAGATGTCCCGGGTTCGATCCCCAATGAGGATCATATCTCTAGATGTCCCTCCAGATGTCCCGGGTTCAATCCCCGATGAGGATCATATCTCCAGATTTCCCGGGTTTGTACCTCAATGAGGATCATATCTCTAGATGTCCCGGGTTTGATCCCCAATGAGGATCATATCTCCAGATGTCCCGGGTTCGATTCCCAATGAGGATCATATCTCCAGATGTCCCGGGTTTGATCCCCAATGAGGATCATATCTCCAGATGTCCCGGGTTTGATCCCCAATGAGGATCATATCTCCAGATGTCCCGGGTTTGATCCCCAATGAGGATCACATCTCTAGATGTCCCGGGTTTGATCCCCAATGAGGATCATATCTCCAGATGTCCCGGGTTTGATCCCCAATGAGGATCCTATCTCCAGATTTCCCGGGTTTGATCCCCAATGAGAATCATATCTCAAGATGTCCCGGGTTTGATCGCCAATGAGGATCATATCTCCAGATGTCCCGGGTTTGATCCCCAATGAAGATCATATCTCTAGATGTCCCGGGTTTGATCCCCAATGAGGATCATATCTCCAGATGTCCCGGGTTTGATCCCCCAATGAGGATCATATCTCCAGATGTCCCGGGATTGATCCCCAATGAGGATCATATCTCCAGATGTCCCGGGTTCGATCCCCAATGAGGATCATATCTCCAGATGTCCCGGGTTCGATCCCCAATGAGGATCATATCTCCAGATGTCCCGGGTTTGATCCCCAATGAGAATCATATCTCCAGATGTCCCGGGTTTGATCCCAATGAAGATCATATCTCTAGATGTCCCGGGTTTGATCCCCAATGAGGATCATATCTCCAGATGTCCCGGGTTTGATCCCCAATGAGGATCATATCTCCAGATGTCCCGGGTTTGATCCCCAATGAGGATCATATCTCCAGATGTCCCGGGTTTGATCCCCAATGAGAATCATATCTCCAGATGTCCCGGTTTGATCCCCAATGAGGATCATATCTCCAGATGTCCCGGGTTCGATTCCCAATGAGGATCATATCTCCAGATGTCCCGGGTTCGATTCCCAATGAGGATCATATCTCCAGATGTCCCGGGTTCGATCCCCAATGAGGATCATATCTCCAGATGTCCCGGGTTCGATTCCCAATGAGGATCATATCTCCAGATGTTCCGGGTTTGATCCCCAATAAGGATCACATCTCCAGATGTCCCGGGTTTGATCCCCAATGAGGATCATATCTCCAGATGTCCCGGGTTTGATCCCCAATGAGGATCACATCTCCAGATGTCCCGGGTTTGATCCCCAATGAGGATCATATCTCCAGATATCCCGGGTTCGATTCCCAATGAGGATCATATCTCCAGATGTCCCGGGTTCGATTCTCAATGAGGATCATATCTCCAGATGTCCCGGGTTTGATCCCCAATGAGGATCACATCTCCAGATGTCCCGGGATTGATCCCCAATGAGGATCCTATCTCCAGATGTCCCGGGTTTGATCCCCAATGAGGATCATATCTCCAGATGTCCCGGGTTTGATCCCCAATGAGGATCCTATCTCCAGATGTCCCGGGTTTGATCCCCAATGAGAATCATATCTCAAGATGTCCCGGGTTTCATCCCCAATGAGGATCATATCTCCAGATGTCCCGGGTTTGATCCCCAATGAAGATCATATCTCTAGATGTCCCGGGTTTGATCCCCAATGAGGATCATATCTCCAGATGTCCCGGGTTTGATCCCCAATGAGGATCATATCTCCAGATGTCCCGGGTTTGATCCCCAATGAGAATCATATCTCCAGATGTCCCGGGTTTGATCCCCAATGAGGATCATATCTCCAGATGTCCCGGGTTCGATTCCCAATGAGGATCATATCTCCAGATGTCCCGGGTTCGATCCCCAATGAGGATCTTATCTCCAGATGTCCCGGGTTCGATTCCCAATGAGGATCATATCTCCAGATGTCCCGGGTTTGATCCCCAATGAGGATCATATCTCCAGATGTCCCGGGTTTGATCCCCAATGAGGATCACATCTCTAGATGTCCCGGGATTGATCCCCAATGAGGATCATATCTCCAGATGTCCCGGGTTCGATCCCCAATGAGGATCATATCTCCAGATGTCCCGGGTTCGATCCCCAATGAGGATCATATCTCCAGATGTCTTGGGTTTGATCCCCAATGAGGATCATATCTCCAGATGTCCCGGGTTTTATCCCCAATGAGAATCATATCTCAAGATGTCCCGGGTTTGATCCCCAATGAGGATCATATCTCCAGATGTCCCGGGTTTGATCACCAATGAAGATCATATCTCTAGATGTCCCGGGTTTGATCCCCAATGAGGATCATATCTCCAGATGTCCCGGGTTTGATCCCCAATGAGGATCATATCTCCAGATGTCCCGGGTTTGATCCCCAATGAGGATCATATCTCCAGATGTCCCGGGTTTGATCCCCAATGAGAATCATATCTCCAGATGTCCCGGGTTGATCCCCAATGAGGATCATATCTCCAGATGTCCCGGGTTCGATTCCCAATGAGGATCATATCTCCAGATGTCCCGGGTTCGATCCCCAATGAGGATCATATCTCCAGATGTCCCGGGTTCGATTCCCAATGAGGATCATATCTCCAGATGTTCCGGGTTTGATCCCCAATGAAGATCACATCTCCAGATGTCCCGGGTTTGATCCCCAATGAGGATCATATCTCCAGATGTCCCGGGTTTGATCCCCAATGAGGATCACATCTCCAGATGTCCCGGGTTTGATCCCCAATGAGGATCATATCTCCAGATATCCCGGGTTCGATTCCCAATGAGGATCATATCTCCAGATGTCCCGGGTTCGATTCCCAATGAGGATCATATCTCCAGATGTCCCGGGTTTGATCCCCAATGAGGATCATATCTCCAGATGTCCCGGGTTTGATCCCCAATGAGGATCATATCTCCAGATGTCCCGGGTTTGATTTCCAATGAGGATCATATCTCCAGATGTCCCCGGTTTGATCCCCAATGAGAATCATATCTCCAGATGTCCCGGATTTGATCCCCAATGAGAATCATATCTCTGATTTTTCAAACGTACTCCCTCAGTACCTTTATTCAGTCCAAGTACTGAATAAATGCTCACAACTTTCGTTTTATTGGAACGTACAGTTGCTTTAAAGTATATATCCCGCCAACAACAGCTAACATTTACAACATAGCACACCGTGTATAAACCTACTGATGACGAGGTATATATATTTTGAGAATCCAAACTCTATAGACACATTATAAACAGCTTTAACCATCTTGGCCAAACCCCAAAACTGGATTGTTGAATTAGGGGTTACCAACTCATAATTCATTTTGCGCATATTCAATCACGGGTGTTTTAAGATTCCATGAAAAATCCTATACTTTTAATCAGCACATAACCTTACTATGTGACCTGAACGCCTGGATAGTGTTTTGATAAACGGGTTTGTAATGTAATTGTGCCGTTATTTGGCTGGTTAGTTTCTTTAAATAATATAATCAATATTGTATTTTTGTTTTGAATGTGTTCTTGTGTTTAAAATGCCATCCTACTGGTTAAGGAAGTTGATGTCATATGGCGGCTCGAGCGGTATTAATTTAAAGGGAATGTAGCGACACAGCCAAACGAGCTCTGTTATTAAGAGTTCTGAAAAACTTGACAACAGGTCAAATAATTATCCAAATCGGATGATAACCAAAAAGATATTACCATCTGAATGTGTCCTAAAACGGGTAGGGGAGCCACCATTTTTAGAACTATGACATCATAGTTCCAAATTACTATATATACAATATTGATAAATATCATTTAAAGCAAAGAAAACACTGCAAATGAATGCAAAATCTTTTACTGGTCATATAAAGCATTAGAGTCATTAGGTATACATATGTTTTACAGTTGCTGTCTTTTTCTTTTTATCTATAAATCATTTAATTTTATTTATAAATATTCCATATATGGTCATTTAGAACTGTGATGTCATAGCTCTCAAAATGGCGGCTTCCATATCCGTTTCAATAGAAGCTTTAAATGATCAGATCTTCTGTCTTTAATTATCATACGATGTTGATAATTCCTTCACGCTTATTCAAGTTTTTCAAAACTTTCAATAATAAAGATGTTTGGCTGTGTCGCTACATACCATTTAAGAAATAAGATATGTCCAGCGGGTTTATACAGTGTCAGATCAGATGGTGGGTGGGTTTATTCTGCGCCAGATCAATACCTCGTGGGCGGGTTTATACTGTGCCAGATGAATACCTAGTGGGCGGGTTTATACTGTGCCAGAGCAATACCTGGTGGGCGGGTTTATACTTCGCCAGATCAATACCTAGCGGGCGGGTTTATACTGCGCCGGATCAATACCTGGTGGGCGGGTTTATACTGCGCCAGATCAATACCTGGTGGACGGGATTTTAGGATCATCGATACCAAACGGTGATTTTTGTTTATTCTCAATTTAAATCGATTATAATTTGAAATTATCAATGGCGATAGTCATTTCATATAACTAAAGGATATCTTCAAAAGGTCTTATACGTTCAATTTTAAGTGTGTATAGTCGATTTGTATACGTTCTTTCATTTCAACTAGTATCTGTTTTATTTAATTTGAAAATCTATAGTGTAAATGTAAGTCGGCATTGGCTTGTCTGTATCAAAGAATTGAGTTTGTTTATAGAGATAGCAATGTCAGGATGACGAATAGCAAGCGAGGAGTTGGGGGAAGGTTTAGTGACAGGGGGAAAAGGGCAAATAAAGGTGTAAAATGTAGACCTGTATTTTAACAAATGTTTCAAAGACACATGACCCTTCTCCGGCAATTCATTAGGGTCGATAGATATTAGGAATAATTTTCATTTTACCCCTTTATAATACTTGCACTTTGTTGAACAAACAAAACTCCATATATTCATATGCTTTTAATATATATAATATGCACTATTCCTTTAGGCATATAGATTTATGACTTTTTCAGTGCATAACGATAATGATGGCATAACGATTCTACCACGCAACACGCAAATATTTATTTGGAACACGTCCTAATACAACGACCATATTTTCAGTCACGGCGAAGTTTGGTTTCTGCAGATACCGTTACATTTAACATATATTATTACATATCTGTCTTTGAGTTTAATTCTTTACACGTGTTGTGTGAGCAGCTAGATACTATAATCTGTTGGGAAGTCCTCCTGTTATACAGACCGTTTCACCGGTGATGTACGAAGCGTCGTCAGACAAAAGGAAAGAAACTATTCCCGAACATTCATCTGGGGATGCATATCTAAAGTAAATAAAATAAGAAATATATAGTTAGTGAGTGTCGCTTAGTTAGACTAGATCCTATCACTACAACCTTGGGATTGTTATATTAATTCTGTTCGAAATGTTTTGCAATACTTTGTAACATCACAATAGTATCACCTTCTCCGTTATTTCTATTTATTAGGAATACAAATAATATAATATTACGTTTATATCAGAAAAATTGTCATGTAAATACTTAGAACTGTAATATGTTTATTTCTATGTCATATGTTCTATGTATATATGCATTTGTAGTATCTCACGGGCCTATGGCCTATTGATTTATGAATAAAATCTTCTTCTTTCATAAAACGGTATTAAAACTGTATGGAAAATATATCACTTTAATAAATAAACGACGACTACTACTAAGTTTAAGCCTTACCTTTTAAGGGGAATTGACTTTTCAAAGTCTCCTCCACTTTTCCAAAGCTGCAATTAAATAATGTTGAATGTATACATAACCAAAATTTAGGCAGTAAAGTGATGATTCCGAATTTTAATACAAAACAAATCGTGTTCAGAAATATTGAGTTAATCATAAATGCTAACTTTATTTTAGAATGCTTAAACTCTAATCTTAATAATGGCACGACATGAAATCTGAGTTCCAATATGAGTTTAAACATAAATTCCTTATTGGTTACATATGGGTATTTCGGTGGATTGTACAAGAGTAAAGATCACCTACCATTTCACTGAATCGTGTCTTGATAACACCCGGGGCAATGCAATTGATACGAATATGTTTCTGGGCTAGTTGGGGCACTAACGCCTTCACCAGGCCCAGCATTGCAGTCTTACTAACTGAATACGGTCCCATGTGCTGTATGAAGAAAACAAAAACAAAAATTTTCATGTAAATATATTGCATCCTATTGTAATGTTGTACCTAAATAAAATGATTCGTATTTTTGTACTCGACGGAAACAGTAGAAACCGGATCAGAAAACGCCAAAAACGGGTCCACCGCGGACATCGATTATTAGTATACCCTTTTACCGAAATAAAACGACATGAAGTATAGGTTATAATAGGTAAGATATTGATGCTGCCTTGTTGGTTAGATATTAGATCATGGCGGGGATTTCTTTATTTACACTGTCCTGTTTTAATGGGATGACAGTAGGGTAAGTGTGAGGTTTGGTGCACCCTAGAACCGGTTTAAACCCCCAGTGGCCTTTATTACCACTGACCGTTCCATGGCGGTAGCCCTATTGTCAACTCTTTTGTGTTTGTGATGTCGTTTGCATTTTCTATTACTTTTGCCTTCTCGTTTGTCTGTTTGCGTGTTTGTTTTGTGTGGTTGACTGTCGTCCTTGAATGCTGCTTCCCCTGTCCGATATGTTTGTCTTTCTTTAAATATATAGACACGAAGTATTTATTAAAACATGAAACAAAGCAGAAACTATAACTAATCAGGGTTGCGAAAACACGTGCCTTTTGGATCTGCTTCACGGCATAAAAGTGTAAACTAACCGCTCGATTCAGCTATGTGTTCGCTTCATAACTTTCTTAATATTTATCGAGTTTTATTAAAGCTAAAGTGCACATATCCCTCCAAAGTGAGCTCTTCCCTCCGCCGCAAACGGTAATTCGATTTATCTTGTACTTTCAGAGATCAGCCCTCCCAAATTCTTTGAAACTAAAGACATCCAGGACCGTGTACATTTTGGGAGGGCTAATCTCAGGAAGTACTGAATAAACCAAATTGCCTCTTGCGGCGAAAAAAAGAGCTCACATTGGAGGGGTATGCGCGTTTTATGTGAACAAAATTCGTTAAATATTAAAAAAGTTATGAAGAAAACCCCTACCTGAATCGAGCTCTTTGTTTACATCTTTTGCTGTGAAACAGTTCAAAAAGTCACATGTTTTGCCCCCCTGACTACTGTTACCCACCTCGTTCGGGACGTAGCCTGCTTGTGACGATATATACACTACAGAACCACCACTGAAATGATTATAATGTAAAATTACTAACAACCACATGCAAATAGTCTCTTGTAAACGTTTTACCCGTGTGTATAAGACGTTTATGTGTATAAGACGTTTATTATTGCGGTGCCCATTTTGGCGATCTAGACCTTGAATGACAGATCAGATTTGTTTTTTAAGTACATCAATTAGTAATCCAAATTCGGTCCTGGCTGTGATAGAACGTAAGTAGGCCTACCCTTGATTCACACAACACGTGTTAGGAATTAAACAGTCTATCTTATGAATACTTATTAGGATATTATAAAAACTATTATGATGATGGTGGTATACATATAGATCATTAAAGCTATTTTTGAAGAAGAAAACTATATATGTCTTGAATTCTTTTTGAATACAATATGGGAAATAGAAGCACTTAGGTTATAACTAAGATTCGAATAAAACCGCGTTCAGCCTTTGTAATAGAAATGAATACTATACAGTAAACATACCCCCGTTTTTCCATGTGAGGAATGACTTCCTTTGTCAGGAAAAACGTAGCCTTAACATTCACTTCAAATATCTACAAAGCAAAATACATATACCAGAAATAAATATTACGAGAAATGTGAAAATAAATGTTTTACACGAAAAATAGAGTAAATGGTGTTCGTTGTTTGTTGTTGTTGTTTTTGTTTTTTTTATATTTTGTTTTAGAATTAAATGTTGCAATAGCATACCTAAAAGTAGCAGCAAGTGTACATTTGTGGTAAAAGTAGAATTTATCAAATATGTTTTGTCAACCATTCAGAAGTGCTCTAGAGCTATTATTTTACTGGTAACAATACAACACATTGCAAAGTAATTAAAAAATAAACTTGCCTTATCCCAAGCGGCTTCATCTGCCTAAATAATAATAATAATGACTAAATACATACTAATAATAAATAACAATAATAATACATATATATTATTAATAGAAAATATGTATCTGGAAATTATGGCATTGCTGACAAGCATGCGAAAGCTCAGACATTTGCACAACTTAAAAAAATTCCCATCCATGGTCTTAAAGACTTTTAGAAGAAATAAATAAATGTGTATGTAATAGATAGAGTATGGTCTCATTGAGCTGGTTAATTTAAACATCGAGATGGGCGTAGCCCATCGAGGTGTTTAGATGAAACCATACTCTATTTGTTTTGTAGCATGTCCATTTCAGCTCCCTGGCATACTCTAACTTCCAATAACTGATAGTTGTAGTACACCATTTATTCTGACAAGTGTTATTTTCAGTTAAACGATTTTCACTTGTGCTATTACAAAGGGAATTTTCAGTGACCATGCTACAACAATGTTTATTGACATTTACTATTCACCTATTATCACTGGCATATATCGTTGTTTTAAGTATTTATATAAGTTTGTATTTTGCACATTTCCAATATGTACTTACATCTAAAATAGGCCCGAAAATTGGATTTGTGGCGGCGTTTGATACCAAATAATCGATTCCTCCAAATTCGGATATTGTCTGCAAGAAAAATATAAACAATTCTTAAATAAGAACACAAACTCTTAATGGATCAGTTACATATAATAGCATGTGTTGCATCGCTTAGTTCAGTTACATGAACATGATGAATGCATAAACGTGCAAACTCACATGAATGCATAAACGTGCGAACACACAAGAATGCATAAACGTGCAAACTCGTAATGACCAATATCGCTTTTAGCAAATAGTCGATTTCGTCACAGCGTCTGCAAATGCAGGGAAATTATTAAAAAAACTGTTTTAAAACATATTTAAAAGAGAAAAAAAACGTAATGTCGCTCCCAAGCAATAGGGTGGATCGGACTAGCTGAAGTACACCTATTGCATGTATTGCCCGAGGGTATCTGCTTAAACACGCAATCTCTGGCGAAAGAAATATGCCATCCTGCAGCTGCATATATGCTAGTGTCTTGGTTAATGGACAGCATATGTATAATGGGTCGTTTATTCAGTGGCATCACTTCGTGAGATTCAGTTGATGGGAATACTTTTTCACGAGAAGGTTTTATATTATCCATGTATTCCACTGAATCATATTATTTGTTAATTAATGTCAGATATAGCTTGTCTGTAACCCATGAAAATGCACATATCCGACAACCATTGGTGTCTGTTTTATTTTTTACTTACGCAATGATATGTTTGCACTTGCTTTTTTAAAATGTATTTGGTATTGCAAGTATTTTTTCAAACTATATATTCTTCATTTGACTTCTATGGCGTTTGGTTTAACCTGCTTCCAGATGTAAGAACACGACTACAAGATTGGATACCAGATGAGAAAACTTTCTCCAAAATACGGTGTGCATTGATATGCAAAATTAGTTGAATGCATATGATGGTGTCTGCTTTGGAGATTTGCTTCTTTATACAACATAAAGTCATAAGACGGTAGATACAGTCTCCTAATTACTTTCAAATATAAAATGTGACTCAGTGGTTGCGTTAACCACTTCTCTTACTACTTTGGTAAGGTGCCCAAGTATATTTGTTCAGCTACCCACTCGGAATAAACACATACATGATACTGCTATTGGTGGAGATCTTAATCAGGATATACAGAACAACAATACCTCTAAACAAACAGTTGCTTTGACAGATATGTACAGGCATAACAGCAAAAGAGCATTATGAATAGTGTTGAGCATTGTGCTAGGAATGAATTGTGCAAGGTATACGTTGAGTCGGTTCTTATATAAATAAGAGAACGCAGAGGAGTCGTGACAACGGCGTAATGCATCCGTTTTACTTACCGCCTCCACCCTCTCTCCCAACCCCACCACACACACGCGCGCGCCAACACATGCCTACCTATTGAAAAAATACAACTTAAGGATAATGTCCCCTAATGTGTCATCCCAATGAAACTAAGTATGAAATAAAGCGCAAACGTTGTTGGATATGTTCATGTAAAACTTGCATTATGTTAATTAAGATTTGTTTAAACCCTGGATATTAATCAAACATTCGATAAATAGGTGCTGCCCTGATTTGTATACACTTGACCTAGATTATAAATTAGCTGTACATTTATCAAAAAAGAACGTTTTTCAGTATTAAGGATGGAAGAGGATAAAGGTGTAAAAACAATATACTGTATGTTTCATATAAACAAATATACTCCGGCACAGTAACCTGAACTTCTATTTACAGCGCCGTTTTAATGGGATTCCAGAAATGGGGACATAGGTCTTAACACTTGATATTACATCACCTTTTCTATCATTTTCTGCCTGTGCTCCTTGTTGGCTACATGGCACATAATCCCTGAAACGGCCAGCCCCTTCTGCCGTAAACTGTCCACTGCCTTGTCCACGTTCTGTTGTTTACGGCTACTGATCATTACCTTGGCGCCATCGGAAGCTAATCGTTCCGCTATTGCAAGACCGATTCTGTAAAGTAAGAAAGGAGCTATGTAATATAGCACAGAGTCAACCTGCTGAAGAGATCATCTCCACGAAGACTACATGCTGTTAGAGACCACCATAGAGTCAACCTGCTGAAGAGATCATCTCCACGAAGACTACATGCTGTTAGAGACCACCATAGAGTCAACCTGCTGAAGAGATCATCTCCACGAAGACTACATGCTGTTAGAGTCAACCTGCTGAAGAGATCATCTCCACGAAGACTACATGCTGTTAGAGTCAACCTGCTGAAGAGATCATCTCCACGAAGACTACATGCTGTTAGAGACCACCATTCCAGTTCCCTATCGTATTGTTGTTGTTGTTTAAAAAAAACAACAAAAAAAAACCACCCGTGTTAAGACACCAACTGCGTTCCTCTCATAAGTGTCTGCGGTCTCTTTCTACAGGTTGGACTGTATTGTTAAGAAGTATCTATGTCAATACTGTTACAGAAAACAAAACAAAAAGACTCTCTTAAATTGCAACACTTAGGTAAATTATTGGTTTTATTAAAGCAGTCTCTTATAAACAATGTTAATAAATAACTTCGGTACATCACATTTAGCACACGTATACAATAAATCTTAAATTGTCCCTTCTTCTATGAAATGCTTTTTTCTGTGGCTAAATCGGGCTTTTTCTGGCTTCAAGTCAGAGCCTAATAATCTGACTTAATGGCCACTTATCAAATGCCAAAAAAGTGGTATGTTTACGTCAGAGGAGGATTGGATTTGATCAGTGAATTAATAATGATTAGATCGAATCAATAAGTGTATACTATGATTCGAGGCTATGTTAAAGGCAGCATATGCTTAGTAAAACGTAAACTGAAACAGCTGACGAAGTACTCCGAAGCGTTACAACTTCGAAAATTACGCTATCAAATCAATGGAATAGGATTAAACACTATGCCGAATACATGTCAGTGTATTAATTACTGTATCCCCTATACGGGGCCGCGCTGACTTTTTTAGCATACAGCAGGTAGCGTGCAGATCCAAATGGTTTATTTATAGAACGGATATTGTTTATGTAAACACAAGAGTTAAAAAGATAGAATACCTTTTAACGAAGCTTTAACGTTCCTAATCAGTTGTTTCTATTAACGGCTTGGTACATCGTGTGATTTAATAGAAATTGGAAATTTGACGGTAATATTATACACTAATACTAACACTAATACTTGACACACACGCGACTACAAGCTCTAGGGAAAAGAATAAGTTCAGAAACATAGACCCCATAAGAAGATGGGAACATCCCCATCTAAATGGAGCTTTAAATTAAGAGTTACCAATTCATAATTCATTTTACGCATATTTAATCACGGGTATTTTAAGAACCCTTGAACAATCCTGTAATTTTAACCGACAGATATGAATTGTTATATGACCTGACACCTGGATAAACGGTGTGTAGTGTAACTTTGTCGTTATTTGGCGGTTTAGTTTATTTAAGCATTAACTGT
>JAWPHD010018771.1:0-38463 GCA_037043455.1 Cyrtodaria siliqua
ATTTAAAGTGCTATTTTTGGTTTATATCACATTGTTGATCTATTTGTTACATTATTCAAGCATTCTCATGTTAAAATTGTGAGTTTTTAAATTTATTTTGCTTATATGGAAATGAGTGTATGAATACAATATTATGGCATCTCAGTGTTTATGTTTTTAAAGGGAACATTCATTCATGAGACAAGTTCTTTTTAGAAGATACATGACCCCCCGTTTTTCTGTGGATTTTTTGGCAGCATATGTGTCATTTGTGATGAGAATGCAAGTTATTCATTTTTAATTTGGGTCTAGATATGAATGAAAACAAGGCATTTACATTTTAATTCCATGGCATTAAATTTAATTCACACACAACTCAATGCAACAATCAAGGGGTGTGTTACACCTAAAGAGAAGGGGGGAGATTATATATCCTTGAGGGGTGCCCCTCTCGAGAGTCTCCTCATCCGAAAGGGAGTCACCAGGGAGTAAATATACATATGTATACTTACTCCCTGGAGTCACCAACTTTTACAGTGATTTTCCTGTCCTGAAGAAATGCCTTGATAAAGAAAAATGATCTGCCAGATATATTAAAAGAATCAGGAATGGTAATTAGCCAATTTGCAGACGATAGTAGCACATGGATTAAGGGGGGAAATCTTGATAAACTACAAACTAAAGTTCAAAAAGGGCTTAATGTTATTTGGGATTGGGCTAACAAATGGGGTTTTAAACTATCTCCTAATAAAACAGTAGGTATAATTTTTGGTAACTCTTCCAGGGTTTCTTTAGATTTACATTTAGGAGATAACAAAATTATATTCAATAAAAGTGTTACATTTTTAGGTCTCATCTGGGACCGTCGATTACATTTTAATACACGTATCTATAACCTTATAGCCAAATGTGAAAAAGACCTAAATTTATTACGTATGCTACAAGGAACAGATTTTGGCTCGGATAGAAGATCACTTATTATTTATATAAAACCCTGATAAGATCTAAAATTGACTATGGGTCCCGCGTTTATTCATGTGCTGCACCGTCTCTTCTTCAACAAGTAGATATAATCGAAAATAAGGCAAACACGGATAGCACTGGGAGCGTTGAATTCAACACCTAAACATTTACTAGAACACGAGTCTGGAGTTCTCCCACTACATTAACATAGAGTGGAGCAGATGCTGCGTTTCTCGGCCAGGACCCAAACGAGAAAATTATTTAATCCTGTTAACGAGATTTTTAAAACAACACACTGTAAAAATAAATTTCGGAATAAACCAAAACTTTTTGGAACAACAATACTTAATTAACACAGGAATATAAGATAGACAATATAAATATAGCGGACTTTAATCCTAGAGATATTCCACCATGGATTCTATGGTTGATATTTCCATTACAAAATTATAAAAAAGAAGACGACCCTTTACTTATTAAACAAGTCTTTAATGAACATATTGACAATAAATATAATTCCTATGTAAACATTTTCACTGACGGATCTAAGGATCCTGCCACAGAACGTGTAGCATCTGCCTTCGTTATCCCCTCGAAAAATATTAGTAAAATAATTAGAATTTCTGATGGACTCTCTATTTTCACTGCAGAGCTGATGGCAATAATCAAGTCCCTTAAATGGATCATTAAAAATAAACCTCCCAAATCAGTTATCTTCTCGGATTCCCTCTCTAGCCTTACTGCAATTAAAGATAGGACAAGCAAGACTAGACCAGACCTTATTTCTAATATTTTAATTCTACTCAATGGATGTAATATCCTAAATCTTATAGTTAACTTGGAATGGTGTCCAGCCCACGTAAATAGCTCTGGCAATGAAAAGGCCGACCTTGCCTGTAAGGCAGGGCTGGATCACCCTGTCATCGACAAGGATATTCCCTTCGGACCTTCAGAAGTTTATTCTGGCATTCGTAAAAAAATAAATGAAAAATTAAACAATTATTTAACCAATCAAGCCAATAAATTTAATACGTTTACTAGACTTGGTTGCAATTTTAGAAATCATGCCTTATTCTCTGATAATGAAAATTGTACTTCCTGTTCTGTCCCATTCACCACTGAATATTTTTTACTTTAATGCAGTCAGCTCGATATAAAAAGGGAAGAGTTAAAGTCAAAATTACAACAAAGCGTTATCATTTTTAATCTTAATAATATACTCGACCCACAGAAAAGACATAGGCAACTGACTTTAAGCGCCCATGATTGATTATATTAAGGCCACCCATTTCGAAAAGAAAATCTAATTTATCTATGCATTTATGACTATATTTTCCATAATTATACATATACACGTTGTAATGGCAATATCCTGGTTTGGATACATTCCCAATCGTATAATCATCATAGAAATTTAGTCTGCTTGTGATTAAATATATACCACCCCAACACCCTAATATAAGTGGTCGAATTACAATTTAACAATTGATACAGCTATGATATGGGACTGATCCGGTGGACGCGTTGGGGCGATTTTTAAGTCTGATGACAACGCAGGCACAACGGTCCAGGACCAATCACATACTTTCATATTTTTAATGCGCCACGACTAATTGAGTGTGGTGACTGCCCTACCTCATGGCGTCGTGGAAGTGCTTATTATACATGTCTAGCGGACTTTTGATAGAATTTACCTGACATGATTAAATCTGCCTGTACCTATCATAATAGTTTATTCAGACAGTAACATACTGCATAAACTTCATATGAATATTATAAACTTAAATTTATTCTGCTTGTGATTAAATATATACCACCCCAACACTCTAATATAAGTGGTCGAATTACACTTTAACAATTGATACAGCTATGATATGGGACTGATCCGGAGGACGCGTTGGGGCGATTTTTGAGTCTGATGACAAGGCAGGCACAACGGTCCAGGACCAACCACATACATTTATATATATAATGCGCCACGACTAATTGCGTGTGGGGACTGCCCTACATCATGGCGTCGTGGAAGTGCTTATTATACATGTTTAGCTGACTTTTGATAGGATTTACCTGACATGATTAGATCTGCCGGTACCTATCCTAATAGTTTATTCAGACAATAACATACTGCATAAACTTCATATGAATATTATAAACTACCTATGGCCATATACAATATCTCCCATATCTTCCATATTTTACTATAACTCCCAATATTTCGGGAGTAAGCCAGAAAACATTACTCAACATTTATATATATATTGTATGTACCAATTATGTAATACGTTTTGCTCCAATATCTCCCATAATATCTATGTATCCCTTTGATCGTTGCCCTCCCCAGTGTGACCTCCGGGTGGTTTTGTGTGAACGAGCAACCCTCCTCAGACCAAGGGCTCTCTCATGGAGAGAGGATTTGAATGCTGAGGAGTAGTGCCCGACGAGCTGCATTGGGCATTTTTTATTTATTTTTATAATTTTTAATAAATATGATATATTTTATTGAGAAACATTAATTATACAACGGGAGCAACGATCAGACATAACATGGACAATGTACATATGTAAATAACACACCGAATATTTTTAAACTTCTAGAGATATGTGATACATTTTACTATAATATCTCGCTCGCCACAATTCCGTTTTTGGTTTGCTATACATAGCGGACATCAAAATACATTGTTTGGTGACTCTTGTTGACAGCAATTTAATAAGTAGTATACCTACCATGTTCATTGGTGTCCTTGGCCTAATATAATAGAAACAACTATAGTAAATATACACACATTTATCCGCCATAGACAATACTTACGTCTGCTTAGCTCTTGCCGTCTAGTAACGGATACGAATGCATAAATAAATCCTTTAGGTATAAAATAATTATGAAATATAGAATATATAATCAACATAAGAAAAGCACGCCAAAATGCCTAGTGCAACAAGGCGTGCCAAAACAAAAACGGAAGATAGATAGACAGCTTTGAATTCTAGTAGTTTGAAGTATTTGTTTATCCTCGCCATGTTGCTACTAGGCATTTTGACGAGCGTTCCAATAGAAGATTAAGTCTGTAGTATGTCGATACATCAATCTGATCCAATGGAGATTCCAAGAAAGCAGCAGTGGAGTTGAGTTGGTACCATATTGGTCTAGAAAACCCTCGTTAATAGTCTGTAGAAAATTCCAAAGACCAAGTGGATTATTGTTTCAATAGAAGATTTTGGCCAATCGAATTGCCTGCAGAATTGTAGAACTAGGTCAATCCGATTGCCGGCTCGAAATCGCTATAGCCAATCAGGAGGTAGGAGATTAGAAGCGCCAAATGTGTCCCAAGTAGGTCAATCCGGCTGCACGTGCTGCCCGTGTTCTGTTGGTGATGGCTCCTCCGATGCACTCGTCACATTCTCGTTCCAACTAAGGGAGCAATAGGATGTGTCCATCTTCAGCTCCATTGACACCCCAATGGCAGCACACCAGGCGATGTCGACACGTACTACGGTATGATGTCGGAAATCACCAACAGAGAAACACGGGCTACACGTGCAGTTGGATTGACCTACTTGGAACACATTTGGCGCTACTTAACTCCTGACTGGCTGAAATGATTTCGAGCCGGCAATCGGATTGACATAGTCACACTTCTGTAGGCAATCCGATTGGCCAAAATCTTCTATTGAAACCACAATCTACTTGGATTTACGAATTTTCTACAGAATTCCAACGAGGGGTTTCTACACCAACGTGCCACCATTTCTAATCTACTGCTGCTATCAGCTGCTGTTAAAAGCTCGCTAAAATGCGTCATGCAATACAGCGAGGGTAAAAAAAACTTTTACCTACCGATGCACTCGCTGATCTTGACATGATCAATGAGTATCCCGCAGGGTTGATCCAAACTCGGCATCCATGGTGAGTCGTCGTCGTGGTCCATCTTAGCATGCCTCTTGTCATCATATGCGGGGACTCGCAGTGACAAGGGATATCTCGCTGGCCCAACGTCCAATTCCAGTATTAGTCCTCCAATCGTCCCTCTTTAGGGCCACGTTAAAATCAGGTTAAAACGTATTTACAACATAATGAGGTAAGTCCACACCTGCACGTTGCTTTGTCACGCTGTACAGTTTTTTGGTTATTAACTTCACAGTATGGGCTATGATTCCAGACAGCGGCACGCCTTGCGGGTGGTTGCGGGGTGGGTGGTGTCACTTTGTCCCAGACAGCCGCAATAACTGGAATGGAATTGACACTAATATGAAAGTAGGTGGTAATTATCTATTTCTATATATAAAAGAAATATGTTTGCCTTTGATCAGTTATTGAGTTGCCTTTGTTTACATTTCCTTTGTTTCATTAAAACGGTGGGTTTGTTTGATAAAATTGTGAAATTGGCCAAGCCAAAAATTTGTATTTAAAACAGTAGTTATGTGCTCTTCTAGGCAAATAACTACTGTTTTAAATACAATTGACAATTAAGATCTTCTAGGCTGTACAGCTATTGTATTACAACTATTTTAAATTTATTTTAAAGATTTCACTTTTATTTTGTCAAATCTGTACTCACGGAGCTGTGATTATAAATCTCTTAAAACAATATCTGATGTTATTCTACCTCTAAAGGTAAAGAATATCCTCCTTACAGGCGATTTTAACGCTCATCACTTTACATGGGGCACCGAAAAAAATACCCAAAACGGTAAAGCAATAGTCAAATGGATGGATGAGTTTGATCTAGTCCTTCTGAATGACGGCTCCCCCACAAGTCTTGATAAACACAGTGGCAACCTTAATTGTATTGACCTCTCAGTTACATCTAGGTCTTTCGCCCAAAAAAACGCACTGGACAGTACTACCGGATACATATGTCCATATAATTAAATACATGTACTTCCAAAATTAATCAAGAACGTTACAACCAAAATAAGTTCAATTTTAATAAGGCATATTGGGACCTTTTCAATATACTATGTAAAAATATAAATAAAGACCCTAGATTGGTTTTCTCTTTCGCTGCAACTACTATGGTTGTATAGTACGATTCTGGATACATCCTGAGATGTTTATTATTTTGTATGTGTTTCTTTAGTTAGTTTCTCAGGATTTGGACTTTATTGTTAGAGAATTCCTTTTGATGGGATGTAGTTTTGTTTACACTGTCTTGTCTATTTGGGCCTTGTAGACAAGATAATTGCGAGGATTGTGCGCATATAAAATCGATTCAAGCTAACCAGTAGGCCTTATTGCCTACTGACCGTTCCAAGTCGGTAAACCTGTCTTCACCACCCTTTCTGTTGTTTTTTGTCTCTTTCGTTGTATTTTCAAGTCCTTGTTTGCAGTACAGTGCGGACCTACGATGTCATTGCGTTCGGACGCTGTGGTTTCTATAGAACCCTATATCTCATTTTAACATGATGCATCAAAGCATCCCAACATATAACAAAACCCCCCAAAAGAAAAATGTCCCATGGTGGAATTCAGAAAAAGCAGCAGTCAAAAATAGAAAATACCTTCTTAACAAACTTAAAAAAAGGCGCTTCATAAATAAATTTATTAGATTATAAAAGGGCGGAACAGGAAGCTAAAACAGTTATAACCCAAGCCAAGAAACATAACTGGGAAACTTTCATTAATATCTGTTCCTTAAAACAAAGTAATTCAAAATCATTTTGGGATAAAATTAATAAATACGTGGCAATTCATTTTCCAGCATTCTCCTTCTGAAAACAAAATTCAGTAACGCCACAACTAATAAAGATAAAGTTAACTTACTAGCTAAACATTTTGCTAACGTCTCAAGTAAAGAAACCCTTTCAGAGGCAACGATAAATTATCAGACGGCCTTTGAAACCGAACTTAATGACAGTAGGGTAAGTGTGAGGTTTGGTGCAACCTAGAACCGGTTAACCCCCTATCCCCAACCCGCCCCCCCCCCCCCCCCCGGGCCTACTTTGCCACTGACCGTTCCAAGGTGGTAGCCCTATTGTCAACCCTTTTGTGTTTGTGATGTCGTTTGCATTTATTATTACTTTTGCCTTCTTGTTTGTTTCTGTTTGCGTGTTTGTTTCTGTGTTTTGTGGTTGACTGTCCTCCTTCAATGCTATTTTCCCTGCCCAATTTTTTTTTATTTCTTTTTAGTAGAAAAAAATCCGCCGTGAGACCCGATAAACTTTCATATCAACTGTTTAACTGTTTAAACATATGCCTGATTCTACTTTAATTATTTGGCCTACTTTATATAATAAAAGATGGTCGTCTAAAACCTATCCTGGAGACTGGCCTTTGTCATTCCAATACATAAACAAAATAAAAACCCGAACGACACACAATCTTTCCGACCTATCAGCTTAACATCTCACCCAAGCAAAATAACAATAATGGATGTCATTGTTAAATACCGACTAGAACATATTTTAGAATCTAAGGGTTTAAGTTTTTTCTGCATAACAGATTTTATTGAAACTTTTTGTACAGTAAGTCTGTTAAATATATAGACAGAAAAGGCAAAAATAATGGTAGGTCACCATGATTGTTAAATTTTAAAAAAAAAAATGTAATGCCACCGTCATGTCAATCTGTCCAAAAAGTCCGACAAGTCCATGAAATAGCTAAATAAGACACTTTTGAAGTCTAATCATTTATTCATTGGTCACAAATCTGCTTAAATTGTATTAAAGTAAAGAACATTTAATTACAATAACATTTAAAGCTCATCTTTATGTAAAACCTATATTTTTTTACAAAATCTGTTGAGACCATTACCACAATTTATTCACAAATTAGCCCATAATGATGCAATTTTCCTCTTTTTTTTTGTATGTTCCCAATAATAGAATTTGTTTAAACTTTCTAAGCACACAGTTTAACATATATAAAAACAAAATGTGCAATAAAAATGATAGGTCCCCATGCTTGTTTAGAAAACATTTTTGAAACCCTACCCCAATGCTAAAAGGCCAAGTTTTGTATGAAATTATATAGAAATGGTATATTTTCCTTTATAGTTATGTTCCTAATAACAGAATTTGTTCAAACTTCCTAGGCACTTATTTGAACATATATTTAGACAATATATGCAATTAAAATTATAGGTCAACATGTATATTGAGATTTAATATTGGTTTTTGGAACCGTACCATTATGCTTAATTTTTTTAATTTTGTCGGAATTTTTACAAAATGCTATATTTTTCCTATTTTATGTATCTAGTAATAAGCCTTTATTTAAATAAACACAATAAAAAATTTTTTTAATTAAATTAAAAAAAAAAAAAAAAAAAAAAAATTAAAAAAAAATTTAAAAAAAAAAAAAGATAAAAAGTACAACTAGACATCAAAAGCAACATTCCTGTAAATTTGTAGGAAAATCCATCCAATAGTTTTAGAAGAGAAGTCGCTCAAAAAAGCTGCTCATGGAAAACTACAGAAAATGCCTTTAATTAATACATTTCAGTCAGGATTTAGAAAAGGGCGTAGCACTGAAGACCAGCTAGCCCGATTGCAGCATGACATTCTTTTGCTAAGAACGTCGGCCAGTCTGTTCTAGCCATCTTTCCTGATCTCCAGGCGGCTTTCGATCTAGCCTGGCATATTGGAATATTATCTAAATTATTTGACCTCGGAATTCGAGGAAACTGTTTTTATTTCGTCAAAGCCATTCTTCAGAATTGAAAAAAATCAAGTAAAAGTTGACGAACATTTATCTGAAGAAGAATTATTAGAACGTGGTACGCCGCAAGGGTCTATAATCTATCCTCTTCTTTTTAACGTCCTTATTAACGACCTCCCTAACATTGTCCAAGACTCCGGTTTGTACGTTAGCCAATTTGCTGATGACAGTGGCACATGGATTACTTGGAAACATATTGATACGTTACGTTACGCTACGTTTTTTACGTTACAAGCTAAAGCAAAAAAAAGGGCTATATTTAATTTGGGATTTGACTGAAAAATGGGGATTTAAAATCTCCAATAGTAAAACCACGGGGATTATATTTGGAAATTCCACCCACACTTCCGTAAAACTCTTTTTTGGGTAATACAAAAATTATATTTGGTAACACGGTCACTTTTATAGGACTTATCTGGGATAGAAAGCTAAATTTTACAGCCCATATACATAGCCTCCTAAACAAATGTGACACATATATAATTTTATTAAGAATGTTAAAAAGTACTGATTTCGGTTCCGACAAAAAGGCATAAAGGAGATCCTTTGGGAGCAACAAACACAATTAAGAGAATAAAGCAGCAGACTCGGTTTTATTGAGTCTGTTCATGAGAAGTAATGAAAGAAGCAACACCTCTCACGCCCCCTAGCACCGGCTTAAGCGGTATTCTACTTCAAAGCCACCTATATTGGGCTCGTTGGTCCCAAAGGACCAGTAAAAATAACACTACTGATTAATACTTTTATATAAAACTTTAATAAGATCTAAACTTGATTACGGATCCCATGTTTACTCATGTGCCTCAAAATCACTACTTCATCGACTCGATATCTTACAAAATAAATGTCTTAGAATTGCCCTGGGAGCCCTAAACTCTACTCCTAAGCATATACTGGAACACGAGGCTGGCGTTTTACCATTAAATATTCATCGCGAAGAACAGATGCTCCGTTTCTGCGCCAGGGTCCAGATTAAAAAAGATTCTAACCCTGTAAATAACATGTTCGTTAAAACCCCATGTCTTCATAGATTCCAAAATAAACCTAAGCCATTCGGCACAACCATTTATAATTTAATAGGGGAATACAATCTAGATCAATTTCAAATTGCAGATTTTTCAATAAGAGAGGTCCCCTATGGACTATCACCTAAACTAAGTGGATTTATAATAACTAAAAAAGATGAATCATCAGAAATCAAACTGAACTTCTTACAATTGAAGGATAGTAAATTCAACAATTTCTTACACATTTATACAGACGATTCTAAAGATCCTGTCTCAGGACGTGTTGCATCAACCTTTCTTATTCCATCAAAAAATATTACTAAAACTACCAGAGTCTCTGACGGTCTTTCAATCTTTACCGCTGAGGTAGTTGCTGTAAACAGTGACCTTAAATGGATTATTAAATACAAGCCTCCATTCTCAGTTATTTTCTCAGACTCGCTTTCAAGTCTCATGGCTATTAAAGGGACACATGGCAATCTTGAGTTTTATTCAAACATTAAAATTGCTCCTCAATTTAGTTATCCTGCGTCATTTTAACTTTAAAACTGCTTGCATATGATTAAATACAAAATTGAGATTTCAATTTTCTTCAACATTTCACCAAATTTTTAAACATATTATTGATGCACTATTATAAAAAATTAGTAATATGTAAAAATAATTTGCTTTGAACTATTCCAACAATTACTATTAATGATTGAACAAATGCAAGTGAAGAGAAAAACTAACGGGACGCCGTGAGTTTTTAAAAAATCAAGATTGCCGTGTGTCCCTTTAAAGACAGGACGAGCAGATCTCGCCCTGACCGTCTGTCAAATATTCTATACAAACTAAATGACTGCCATCTTCTAAAACTTTCTGTCAACCTGGAGTGGTGCCCGGCTCATGTTTGTATATTCGCTAATGAGCTAGGCGATCAAGCCTGTAAATTTGGCTTGGACACCACTTCCGTTGACAAACCTATTCCTTCAGGACATACTGAAATTTATTCTCAAATCCGGAAAACAACAAACTTGAAAGTGGATCACTACTTTACCAATCAAGTCAGCAAGTTCCATACTTTCCCCACACTTAAAATAAATTTAAAAATCATTAATTATTTTCCACCAATAGGCTTACAGATAAAGCGATTACTAGACTGAGAATGGGGCACAATCTACTACCGGATAGTTTAGGTGGACACATAATTAATGACCTTCACACGGATTGTCCCAACTGCCTAGTTCAGTTTACCACGGAGCACTACTTACTAGACTGTAGCCAGTATGAAATCCAGAGTTAAAACTGCTAGACTTGGGACTACCCTATAATCTAACTAACATTTTAGATCCTGTTAAGAAAGATAGAGTTCGATTTTTTAGCGCTCTCGGTTATTTCGTCCTGGACACAAACTTTGAAAATATGATTTAAACTGAATAACTTCGTTTCTTTAGTTTAATTTTACTGCATTGTCTGATAGTAAACCTATTCTATCAGCTCACAGGTAAGCGTCATATAGTTTGCTTATGTATCAATATAATATATAAACTAAAAATACAATGTTTATCTTACCTCAAATATTATTTTAAGGTTATATTTTGTTTTCGCCTGTAATTGATAGATATAGGACTAACATGGGGCCGATCCGGTGGACACGTTGGGGCGATACCTGGGTCTTATGACGGCGCGAGCACAACGATACTGGATCAATCACATATTACAAAAAGTCGCTCAGACGAGTAAATTTGGGTCATACTCAGTACTGACTGCTACTTAGATAGACGGTCGTTGTACTGGCTCTCTATGTGGTAATCAGTATAGAGGTTCCCAGTACCCAGTTAACATGGCAAACGAGTCAGTTTGGGTCATACGCTGTATTGCGTACCGCTTATACGGTCGTTGTACTGGCTCTCTGTCTGGTAGTCAGTGCAGCGGGTTCTAAAAAAAGATATCGATTGGGATGATCGATACTCATCCGACACCCTCACCCACATCATTAAGTCTACTCCACCCCACATCTTTAAGTCTACTCCACCCCCATACTACTATGGGCTATTATTAAGATATTCCATTTATATATATATATAGACTTTGTAAGCGCTGCATGACTAACGAGTGTGGGGACTGCCCTACCTTATGATGGCATGGCTGTTTATTAAATATGTCGGCGTTATTTTGGATGGGATTTAATCGATATGAATTGACTTATAATTTCCCCACCCACCCACCCAATATGTCCTAGTTATAATGCCACGTATCAATATTTATTCAAGTCCCCACCTGCCCCGGTGTTTGATTTTAATATTTGTATGTTTTATATGAACATTTAATTTAATAGAATTTTCTGGCTGTCCTATTTAGTTGTATATATACGCTTATCATTTATAACACATTGGCTTTATACCGACAGCTGGGGAAATCCTATTTTTAGTTTCGTCTGACACACACATCTGGATAGTGGGTAATCATTATTAACATGTAAAGTCTATGTATACCTCTGCTTCATGCTCTTTCCAGCGTGGCCTCCACGCGGCTTTGGCGGAAGGACACCGATTTGCACTCATAGGTGCACACTTCTTTTTGTTCTGTTCTGTTCTGTTCTGTTCTGAGAGATTTCTGTCTGACTAACAACACTGGGAGTTTTTATGTTTTTAACATTGAAAAACCTTTCATTATGGAAGGGAGCATGAAGCAGACACAACATGAATTATGTATATATGTACATATATTAAGCTTGAACATTTTTAAGAAAATGGTGACACGCTGGCGTTGGAATATACTTATCAATCTTCGACTTAAATGTATAAAAAATACCAAGGTAGGCTTATTCCTCCTGTGTTTTCAACACTCAACCTGTGCCGAGTTAATCTTTTGCCACTAATCTATTGCCATGTCTTGCGTCTGCCTGGCTCCTGCCATCCGTGCGAGATTGATACGCAAAGTAAATATTAATTAAGCTTCTATTGAAAATGATAGATTGAATCTTCTATCGAAATGCTCGCCAAAAGGCCAAGTTGCCAATGGCGAGGGTAAATAAACTCTTTTACTTACATACTCTGTATGACACTAGACTTTACCATATAGTTTATTATTTTACCATGAAAGGTGCATTAATTTTGGATAAGTAAATTTTTTATCGCAGTTTAATTTTCTTGGAGTATGAGACAATGATATAGAACTATATGTTAGGAATACCTCCATTATTCCAACCTTCGAATTCACACATAATTTTACGCATTATATATAAACTTAATATGAAAAACAGGTCTATATAAATAATAAATAGACAGAGCCACAGAAAAAATGACTCAGTTGATTTTCAATCATCTTGAAGACTCAACTTTTCTGGTTTCCGTGTCGGTATCAGGGCATGTGTGTACCCGCCGGCGCAGCTTTAGCCCAACACGTGACCTACTTTAGAAAGTTAAGGTGGAAATCTCCCTCTTGAAAAACACCAAGGAGAGAGCCTCAGCCACCGGGACTGAAAGGCAGTTCCACATGGAACAGTCATTGAAAAGTAGCTGTATTTAAAAGAGTCAGGCGATGTAGGAAGTTGCCAGAACTTATTGAAGTGTGCTGACCGAGTGCGCTGGAGTGATACTATAATATAAGATAAGTATTATTTAAAGTCGGCAACACACACACACAACATAGGCCCTCAGGAGCTTTCGAACCGACTATGTGAAGTATATCATTGACGATTTTGAAGTGTCACTTGCATCTTTGACTTTCGAGACTAGAAGGGAAGTGGTCGTGCATAGACGAGAAGCTGCTAGTGTCCCCGTACCTGTTGGTGGTGTACCTTGCAACTCGCCTTTTGACAATTCCCACCTTCTTGATTTGATATGTTTGATGCGGACTCCATACAGAGTAATACAGGTTTGATATAACCAAGCTGGTGTGAGCATTGGGGTTGGTCGTTTCATTACTTGTTTTAGGCGTCTTCTTAGAAATCCAAGCATACTGTTTGTCTTCTTCGTTACTATGTTTATATGGTGTTTCCAAGGAGAGATTGGATTGCAAGTCTTCGAACACATTTGTATTGATGTATTGATTTCAATATTAGAGTAGACATTCAATTGCATGAGAAAATGGTGTTATTCAGATTTGTTTCGGATGATGAGGCTCGTCCAATATTCCTTTGTATGAAGTTACTATATTAAAACCAGGGGTTTCCTTAGTGACCTTAGTTGTGCTTTGATTTTAAAGAAACTATCTCCAATTATCGGCAAAATTACACTTCAGCAACGTTTATCAACACTCTAGCCAGGTGTTCAAGTTATTTAATCTATGTGCCGATGAAAATTATAGGTTTATTCACGGTTTCTTAAAATGCCCGTGATTAAATATGCGTAAAATGAATTATGAGTTGGTACATGTTTTGGGCTTTAACGTGACCGATTATATCGTGTCTATAGAGTTGGGATTCTCCAAAAAAGTTATATATTATATACCTCATCATCAGTAGGTTTAGAAACGGATTGCTTCAGGGGAAGAGGAGCGGACAAGGTTTTTCATTATCGGATGCTAGTGACATTTGACCTACTGACCTCAAAATCATTAGTGGTCGTCCTCTTACCACAGGCAGTTCACCTATGAAGTTTCATGAGATTTGCTGGAGTGGAAGAGGAGTTATGGAGCGTACAAGTATTTTCATTATCGGGTCTCGGTGACCTTGACCTTTGACCTACTGACCATGTTTCATGAGATTTGCTTCAAGGGGACAGGAGTTATGGAGCGGACAAGTTTATTGATTATCGGGTGCCGGTGACCTTTGACCTATTGACCTCAAAATCAATAGGGGTTTTCCAATCAACTCAGGCAGTTTACCTATGAAGTTTCATGAGATTTGCTTTAGGCGGAAAGGAGTTATGGTGCGGACAATGTTTTTTCATTATTGGGTCCCTGTGACCTTGACCTTTGACCTACTGACCTCAAAATCAATACGGGTCGTCCTCTCACCACAGGCAATTTCACCTATGAAGCTTATTGAGATTTGCTTAAGTGGGAGAGAAGTTACGGAGCGGACAAGATTTTTCATTATTGGGTCTCACCAATGGCAGTTCAACTATATACTACTCAACATTTGATAAGGGTCACTATGTATTCTGTATGTCATTGTTACTTGATGTGGTGGAAATTGTTATTAAGCAATTATAGTTAAATTTCGCTGTTGTTTGTACCTAGTGAGCAGCAAAAATAATGAAAGTAACGAATCATTGAAGTGTAACGAATGCGAGAATGAGGTAGGGGCCAAAATTAGACATTTCATTGATATATGCAGGGATAAGGAAATTTAAATGAGATCATTTTGGAGGCTATTTTTAGGTTTATTAACGTGTATGATGCCTACGTGCAATTGATAACCGCTTGACATCGCCTCCTCATGCTGCCAATAAGCCCTCGGATTTTGTGCTGTGGGATTCGAGCCCATTCCTCCAGTAGTGCCTGTCTGAGTTGCCTGGTCGTTGTAGGCTGGTCAGGTCGGGCTGATATGGCTACCTGAAGCATGTCCCAGACGTGCTCGATCGGATTTAAATCCGGGATCGAGCAGGCCAGTCCATGCGAACGATACTTGATGTCTGCAGGTACTCGTTGGTTACACGAGCCCTATGTGCACGGGCATTGTCGTCCATAAAAATGAAATCTGGCCCAATAGCACATGCGTATGGGCGAACATAAGCGTCCAGAATTTCATTTACGTACCTTTCAGCCGTTATTGTGCCGTTCTCAAAGATATGCAGGTCCGTTTTCCACTGGACGCTGATGCCCGCCCATACCATAACTGAACCCCCGCCGTAACGATCATGTTCAGCAATACAGACAGGAGCAAATCGCTCATTTCTCATTCTTCAGACTCTCGCCTGTCTGTCTGTGAAATCAAATACATGTGCATAAAATATGCAGCGTTTTAAAAAAAAACACTGTAAATACCTTACTTTTTTACAGTAAACTTGATTAAACATCTACGATAAAGGCCAAGTATATCACCTACCAAATGTAGAGGAGTGTCACATTTCCGGTCACTGATTGGTCAGTCTATTTTGATGATGCTTTATCAGTGTGAACACCCTGTAAACTGGATCACCTTTGTTTTAGAGGTTTTTGTTCTCAGATTCAATGTTTTATTTTAGAACGCGATGGTGACTTAGAGCACAAACCTATTTGTTATTAGGTCTGTGTTTAGTGGATGAGCGTTCGCCTCGCATGTGGGAGGTCTTGGGTTCAATCCCTGGGGGTGGGGTGGGTCACTTGTCACAGCTTCTATTGGTATTAACATTTTGAACTTTTGGTACAAATCATAAGAACAACGAAGTATCTACAGATATATAGCATTTTTCAATAAATCAAGGTTGTTAGTAATCCGTTCCAACTGGTTTTCGAAATTATCCGAGATGTCATTAATATCAACACTCTGGCTGACTTTGATAAAGATCGGATGGGGAAACAAAGGTTCTAGAGCTCAATCAATCAACCGTCATAACTTCCGCGTTACTTATCAGATCTAGCAGTAGCCTAATAAATTGGCTCCTATGCAGTTTTTTTTTATTATTCTGACGTTCTATGTAACTGCATATACTCGCCAATACGAAAAATTAAAAAAGAGCATTTAACGTGTATTTTAACACACTAATCTAGCAGGTTTTCAAACTTGTCTGAGCGTTCATTGATAACAACAATCTGGTCTAGTTCCGTAGACTGAGCGAAAGATGAAGAAGCTAGAATGGTAAAAATGTTTGTTTGTATGGTGTTTTACGTCATTTTCAACACATGTAAGGTTATATATGATGGTCGATTTTTTTTGTGGTGGAGACAGACAACCCACTTTTACCCACTTTTCCTGGGTAGGACCAGTACTGTTTACCTCCCGCCATCCGTCAAAATCGACACTTCCTCACAAGTAGAGCTCCCAGTGGGATTCGACCCGTAGCGGTGAGAGGCAAATGTATACAAATAATGGTAACAAAGCAAAATATATAATGTAGCATCCAAGGGCCATTTCCAATCTGGAAGAGTTTGTTATCAAATGGCTAATGAAGTTGCTAGAGTCACCTGTCAACTTCCATAAAACAAAATCTCTTCAGGGTATGTAAAGTCATTGAACAGAAACCAGTACTCTATTTATTTATAGCAACAAGGACCTTGACATTTGACATGACCCCAAAACACAATCTCGTGCTTGCTTTCCATGAGCCACACATTGTGGTGAAGTTTCGTTAAACAAGTCATTGAGCGGACACCAATTTTCTAAGGTGTGGTGAACTCTCGTTTAAAATTCCTTGAGGGGAATAAAGTTACTGAGCAGAAACCAATATTCTATTTACAGTAACAGTGACCTTGAACTTTGACTAAATGACCCAAATAACAATCTTGAGCTTTACATTTTTTAGTTTTCTTCATTATTCTACCAAGTGTTTATTGGTGCAGTACAATCAACATTAATTTGCAAAAATGTTTGTAGAACAATTGTGCGATGCTGTGAGGTTTCAAGTAGCTATCCTGCCAACAACAGCCAAACTTTACAACATACATACACCGTTTTTTAACCTACTGACGCTTAGGTATAATATATAATTTACCTGTTTTGAGAATCCAACTCTACAGACACAATTTAAATGCCAAAACCAGCCGGGCAAACCCCCAAAACTGGAGCATTGAATTAAGAGTTACCAACTCATAATTCGTTTTATGCATATTCAATCGCGGGTATTTTAAGAACCTGTGAATAAACATATACCTTTAATCGGCACATATACATTATTATATGACCTGGACAGAGTTTTGATAAATGGTTTTGTAGTATAATTTTGCCGTTATCTGGCAGGTTAGTTTCTTTAAACAAATCAAGATTGCCGTGTCTCTCTAAAGACAACAATGTCATGTTCCATAAGCAGCTGATGACAATGTTTTTAAATAGGAGATGTCACTTTATAAAATCCAAAAGATTTACATATTTAAGGATAGTATAATAAAAACAGTTAACTTTTAAGTAAAACATTTTATTATCATTAAATTATATAATACAAAATATTATAATCAATTTAAAAAAACATACTGGACATATACATGTTGTGAACAAGAGATCCATAAAAAATGTACGATATTTACCTAATCATGACGTTTGGAAATAATCTAGAAGGGTGTTCCAAGGAACATGTGTGTCGCCATGTTACTGGACATGAGTAACAACATTCCTTGCAGGACGAAGATGTGTGTGAAGTTTTATGAACATATGTTAAATACTTTTCTAGTTTAATATGGCCAAGATTAGGTCGCCGGTTAAAGTGTGATGGACGATGGTTGACAGCGACGGACAAAATGATCCCTGTGTGTCTGCCATACTATACAGTGGACACAACAAGTACTAAATAACATGCAGTGACTTCTGGGGGTTATCTTCCAATATGGTGACAACATAGACTAGATACTAGTATAACATAATGCACATTGTGCCTTTAAAAAGTAAATATATTCCTATTAAAGAACATTGTGCCTTTAAAAGTAAAGACAATAAATATTAAGGAACATTGTGCCTTTAAAAGTAAAGACAATGAATATTAAGGAACATTGTGCCTTTAAAAGTAAAATATATTCATACTTCGCTTTGTTTAGGAACAAATATGCCTTTAAAAGTAACAGTGAGTAAAAGATATCCATAAATTAAGAAACACTGAGATATTCATATTAAGGAACATTGTGCCTTTAAAAGTAAAGATAATGAATATTATATAAAAATGGCATATATATACAGTGCTCAAGAAATAGGATAGCCCGACGCCCGGGGCTCCTCGAAATCCATTCCGGGCCTGTCTCATTTTGCAGACGAGGAGCCCGTCGGGCCTGTCTAAAAAAATATTAAAAAAAATAATATATATCCCCAAAAAAATCAGTTTTACTGGATCTCAAGCTCAAGTCCCTCAAGACAAAATACTCCCATGTGTAGTGTGAACTGTGAAAACACTTGCAATAAAGTAATTAAAATGTGTTATACACATTCAAACAATAAGAAGTTTGAATATTTTGCCTGGCTTCGTGTCGGAAGTTTGTCACAACTTTGAAGTCGACAATTGTTGACATAAAACTCATTATTCTGATATTAGGGTTGTGTTTTCTTTCCTTTGTGATAAGAAATACCGTTTTTGTCCTTAAAAACACACTAATGCATGAACAAAAATCGTTTTTGATGGTATTTCGATTGAATGTTTGTGAAATGTTCGGGTCGTAAAAGTGCGGTGTCATAGTAGTTCGGATGGTACATAATTTCGGATATATATTTTTTTTTATTAACATAATCAAATAAGAAAAACTGTCCTTTACAAATACATGTTGGTGGAAAGTATAAATACAGATATAAAGTATATTTCTATTCATTATTTAAGGTGTAAGGAGTTCCTGGAATCCTACTTTTAAATGACTTCTAGTCTAGGCTCCTAATTCTTTTCTTAGAGAAAGTGGTGACAAAAAGAAAAAATATAGCCAGAGGAGGCTGTGATAGTCTCATAAAACCTGATTAAAAATTTGGCTCCGAGTTTAGCTCCAGTTTCACCAAGTCGGCTCTGATTATTATCGTTTGGCAAAAGTGCTAGTACTCTCCTTTGCATTGGTTATAAATTACTATGTAATATTCTATTCTAACACATTTTAAACAAAATGGTAAATAAGTCCGCTGACCAGGGAGCATAAAGTGGTAGCAAAAAGAAAAATATAGTCAGAGGAGGCTCTGAGCTTGATTAATACATACGTAACAAAATTAATGTGTGCTATAAAAGTGAATAAAGAAACATTTCCAATAAGAAAAAAATATTGGACCTTTCCATTTTAAATCAGGGCCTTTCCATTTCAAATCAGGGCCTGTCCATTTCAAATCGGGGCCTGTCCATTTTCAGAAGCAACAAGCCCTGGGCCTGTCTCTTAAAATAATTTTCTTTGAGCACTGATATAGATGTATAAAACCCATGATAAGTATGTCATAAAAGATTCAAATGAGTCTGCCCAAAAGTGGGACAACTAGAAAACGGGTAAGGGATAGTGTGTTAACATTATTTTACCAAAATTGAAAGCCTAATGATCATCCACTTGAAGTTTAGGATGCCATTACTGGCCTACTAGTTCTAAAAAAATAAAGCTTGTCATGTGTCCCTTTTAATCCGTCTGCATACTCTTAAATAAACGTTTTCAAACACTCTGTTTTTTTGCCATAAGTTTATAAATATTGGTTCAATATTAATATTTAATAATATATGCTAAAACAACAACTATGAACTATTTGAATAATTATTAATTATGATTTTCAAATATATAAGTTATGTAGACAAACTAATGGGACGTTAAGAATTCAAAAAGAATTAAAAAAGATGTTAAGAAATAAAAAAACACACAACACAATCTGGATTGTTTGTACAGCGAGATTATTGTGTACACCAATCAATTAGTCACAGGGTAACACCTTCCACAATGCAATGGGACGTGTGTATAGTTTAAGTTCAATCAAAGGACATACAATTTGAATTGTTTCTTTTAGTATGGTTTAGCAAAGTGGTCACATTTAGGCACCGTGGCATGTGTGTTTTGGAAAGTCAAGCGCAACGGCACCGCTATGCTTAAATGGCCTGTGGAGAACCCCGCTGAACAAAATTGCCATAATTACGTGCCTAAACCATCATGACATAAAATGACAACATAAACATCATCAGTTCACTAAAGTTCATCGTCGGATGTTAGGACTTCGGTTTTGATCATATTAGCATGTAAGATATTTGCTTCCTCTTGTGCAGTGTTGATGTTACCGTTGTTGACAGAATTTGACTCTTCTATGTCTGAATCGCCATCATCCGTCTGCGAGATACCCGTGTCTTCCAACCCTGAATTACTGTCATTACTCGTATCATCAACATCAGCATTTCCATCATAACCCTCCAGGCTATCCTTGTCTTTCATGTCTGTTTTGACGATATTGGTGTTCATGCTATTAATGTCGTCGACTCGTTCTCCGTGTTTAAACATTATATGCAGCTTCAGTTGACTGTCGTGAGTGAAACCCCGGTCACATATGCGACACATATGCGGTTTTATAATGTGTCTTTTCAAGTGTTTGTTCAGACAATCAGTACTGGTAAAGGCCTTGGGACATATATCGCATTTATATGGTCTTTCCCCAGTGTGCATGTTCATGTGCGTTTTAAAGCTTCTGGATTGTATGAAACTACAGTCACAAAATATGCATTTATATGGCTTCTGACCAGTATGTGAATACATATGATTCCTTAGATATTTAGACTGCGTAAACTCCTTATCGCACAATTTACACTTGTACGGTTCATCACTATGTATTCTCATGTGAAGCTCAAGTTGACTTGGGTGTTGGTACTCCTTGCCACAAACCGAACAAGACACCGGTATCTCCCCAGTGTGTTTCATCATGTGCATTTTCAGCTGGTACGAGTAGGTAAATGAGTCGCAGCATTCACGGCATTTGAACGGCTTATAACCGTTATGGCGATTCATGTGTAATCTTAGAGAATCCGAGTGTGAAAACGTCTTTTTGCACAAATGACAAATGAAAGGTTTCTCGTCTGTGTGTACATGCAAATGAGTCTTCAAAGAAGTGGCTTTAGCAAAGGATTCCTCACAGAACAAACATGCAAATGCGCGCTCTTCATTATGGGTGGATATGTGCGTTCGAAGATGGCTCAATCTCGAAAACTCTTTGCCACAGTTTTCACATTTATGTGGCATTTTCCCGCTGTGCTTATACATATGCTCTTTGAGTGAACTCGGAAAGGAAAATCCCTTATTACACAAATTGCATACATATGCTTTCTGTTCATTATGTGTTAACATGTGGCTCTTTAAAGCGCTGGTTTGCCTGAATCCTTTATTACATATCTGACATACATGCGGCCTCTCTCCAGTGTGTATGTTCATGTGTGCCTTAAGATTCCCAGATTGTTTAAAGCCTTTATCGCATATTTGGCATATGAACGGGGTCTCCCCAGTGTGTGTGTACATGTGCACTTTAAGCTGACTAGGTTTGGGGAAAACTTTAGCGCAATATGCACAGGAAAATGATTTCTCTCCTGTTTGGCCTTCTCCCATGCTAGGCTGACCCTCCATCTCCTCTACACTTTGCATCATATCTCCGTGTTGATTTTCTATATCTCCAGGGCTCTGTACCATGTACTCTTTACTACACGTTACTCTTCCAGTATGTCTCCATGCTGATTCTCAGTCAGCGCTTATGTCTGAGTATCCATTCTGCCGCTCCATCTTGTCCAGGGTTCGATATTCCAGGATGACCATCTTTAGTTAGGAGCTACATCATGCAGTGTCTTTTTTAATGTTTGTTGCATGCGTTATTCGTGTAGGATGGCGTTGAAGTGAAATGGTATCAGTCAGCATGGCGTTTTAATGTTTTGTTGAGCATGAGATTGATTCTCGACCAATTTTGAATCAATAATCACTAAATTCAGATCCGCATACAACCAAATGCACCATAAACCCGTGCACACACAATAGTCCAGACTACTGTCCCCTAGCAGGTGGTGGGAATATCAAACATTAGGGTTGCACACATACACGTTTGATTCTTGTGATACGTTTGTTCCTGAAAAAGACCATTTAAAACAGCTGAGTAAAAATGTGTAACTTCATTAGTATAAGTGTTACGCTTGAACATATGAAAGGTAATTTATCTGGAGATTTTGCGGAAAACAAAAAGAAAATACACAACAATGGGGGGGGAAAAAAGGGGGATTTTAGTGAACAGATAATGTATGGTGCTTCGGTCCATATGCAAGTTTATTGTCTGGGCAGTCAAACCTAGAATGTTTTATGGACCGAAGCGAAGCTGAGGTCCATATAATTTCGCTTCGGTCCATATAACGTTCTAGGTCTGACTGCCCAATCCATAAACTTCATATGGTCCAATATGGACCGAAGCACCATACATTATTTGTTACATTATACCGAATGTGACAAACAAATTAAATCAATACGTTTTATGATTTATTTTGACATCGTTTTTTTCACACGTCCCTTAATATAGCTATTGGACCGGGCGCCCGGTCAATATGCAACTTTATTGACGGATGACGTCACAATAGACAAAGAGTGGAATATGCAAATGAGGTATAATATTACATTATATTTTATATTTTATTTGATACAGAAAGGTTTATTACAATTTACACTGTTAGAGATTAAGCTATTTATTAAATGGCGAACTTGTTTAAGTCCGAAACGACGCTTTGTCTATATGTTAATTAGCTCCCGACTGAAAATGAAGAATTAAATAATCATCAATGCACTTTATAAGCGAATAAATTACAAAGGATTTTAAAACATAAATAAAAGAAAAAATAAACTTCAGTAATTACCTGATTACCATTAAATCTATAACAAAACAGCTCGAAGACAACGAACAATTCTTCCATAACAAATGGCGACGTTATATATAAGGGGAGTAACTGGGTTGACTAAACATAGAAATGGGCCATTTTCATAGAAAAGGGCGAAACGGGTATAACTGAAAAGCGAAAAGGGCCATTCACGCTACGAAAAGGGCCTGTTTTATGCAAAGTGCATCAATATTGTTTGGTTTTGGTGATTTAAATGTGAAGAATGTGTAATTATACTAAGAATAAAATAAGAATATACTAAATAAAATATTTTAGAAAGTCTTAATTCCTCAAAAATACGTATGTATAGCGACAATTATCAGCTACGAAAAGCGCCGGTCTGCGGAAAGGGCCCGTTTTATTTATTATAAATATGTTTATGTAATATATCATGGCCCGTCCCTTGCCCTTTTCCCTTAGGCGCCATATAACCTTTCATGTGTTGGTGCGCCTTAAAACCCATCGGGACATGGGACAGTCGGAGTGTTGTACACCCGGTGAGGTCAAAGACCCCCCTTACCGACTACAGTCTCCTCTTTGAAATCGGGGTTCTTGATCGTTCGGCCCGTTTCCTCTTTCTCTGTTCGGGCTTGCGACCAGCTGTTGGTGTTCGTTGAGTTGTCCTCATTCCGTCTGTCGATACTACTGTGTTGGTATTAGTTTTACCGCAGTCCGTCAGAAATCGCTTTAGTCGTTTTTGTCTGCTTTCTTCTGTCATTGTAGACCAGTAGCTTATGTCAGTTTGGTGATGGGTGTACCTGTCAGCTAGCTGATGATTGCCCGTGTCCCTAATTGCCCGACAGTGCTGCTCCTGTTCACTAGTGACGATGTTGTACAGTGTATTAATAAATTTGGGAAGGTCTTGCATTTTCCATTGGGTGGCCGTTTTCAGAATATGGTTTGCACTCTCGCAGTTATTATTTGTCCAATTTGGTGGAATTTCCCCCTGTTTTACCGGTTCAATTACATGCTCTTTAAGGAGTGGTAATAGCTTGTTTTGAAAATATTGCATGACTTTTTTTTCCCCAACGGTGTTGTCTTTCTCTGTAATTAATTGTTGTATATTTGACAGTCGGTAGTTAAAAGTGTCTATATCTGTGTTTTGAATAAGTCCGTCTTTTCCGTAGATGGCGGTGATAATTTGGTCCCGTTCAGTCTTTGGATAACCAACAACATTTTCCATGTGTCTATTTGTGTTTTCTTTAATGTGTCGGATACATAATACGTGTGTAGAGCCATGAAAGCAGCGTTTAATTGCGTTTTTAAATGCCAGTTCTTCGTCACTACCAACTGTTAAGTTTGATATTTGGTTATCGGTTAAATTGTCAGCAATGTCATGAAGGAATGATTAATATGCTTTTGTTGTCTGGAGATCAACTTTCTGCATTTTCTGGTTTGTGCTGACTAGCGGAACAAAGTGATTTGGTATCCAAGATAAGCGTTTTCGCGAGAAGAGTCCGTTCTTTTTTGGAGGACGAAGGTTACTCCACATAATTGTCAACGTCGACTTGTCAGGGTCTACAAAAGGAGGTCGGAATACTTGATTCATGAAGCGGAATGAGTTAAAAAGACAATCGCCGTTGCCAGTACTTGTTAGAGCTATCAGTTTTGTACTGTAAAATACTCATGTAGGACGGCATTGGCGATTTTGTCTTGAGCTTGGTGACTGAAATCTGTGTGCACAGAACTGTCGAAACGGATATTTCTCAAGAGCAATATTTCTCTTCCAACACCGATTGTGAGTTGTTCAAGACTGGCAAGCGAGTCCTGCTCAAGTCTTTCAATGCCCTTAACATAGTCAAATGAACCTTCTTCTGTTGAGCGACATGACACACAATAATATGACAATGACTTGTCGCCCAGAGTTTACGATCCGACTTTGATACATTCTGACATCTGAAGTGCGCCCATGTATTACAGGTCTGCGGAAGAAAACGTTATACTGATGATCTCCATGATTGAATTTTCACAATCACATTACATTTGAATTTTCACAATCACATAACATGGCATTCTGGATTTTATATTTTTATTATATTGCATCAATAATTTAACATATTTAAACCTACGGTAGAATAATGAAGAGCTTATTTAAATAAAATCTTATTTTGAAACATTGTTGTTTATTCAAAGAGACACATGGCATTCTGGATTTTATATTTTTATTATATTGCACATATTTAAACCTACGGTAGAATAATGAAGAGCTTATTTAAATAAAATCCGTGTATATAATATAACGGGTTGGGCGGGACAGAAAATGGCCTGTTAGCACTATTATACCTTAAATGAAATAAAAGTGATAGAAAACGATTTATATTGATAATAAACACTGTATTGAAAAAGAAAACAATTGTTTTAATTTTATTGGTAGTAATATCATTGGCTATATATGTTCCCATGCTATTACGAAAAGGACGTGGAGGGACAGAAAAGGGCCTGTTAAATGCTCTGTTATACCTTATATTGAATAAAACGTGATACGAAATGGTTTATATTGATAATAAACACTAACATATGAAAAAGAAGAAAGCTTTTATTGGTAGCAATATCATTGAATATATGGTCTCATGCTATTACGAAACGGACGCGGCTGTACAGAGTTTTAGTAATGCATTATAATATTCCTTACATTGAAAAAAACAGGTGATACAAAATGGTTTATATTGATAATAAACTGCATCATATTGAAAAAGAAGAAGGAAAAAGCTTTTATTGGCAATAGTATCATTGAATCTTTTTTTATATATTTACATTATTTTTTAATTAATTCTTCGTTTCTTCATCTTTCATCAGTTTTTGCGCACAGTATGACCTATTTATGTGTCGACGTGCCGTAAAGCACCATTCATTCATTCATTCCAGTGTTTTTTTTTGGCTGTTTTTATAGCCGAAATTCGGTCATATTCCCAATGCCAAAACATACCTTTTTTTCCCAATTAAGAGGAAAAAATTCCCAATTTAAAAAAAAAAAAAATAAAAAAAAATTTTTTTTTTTTTTTTTTTTTAGTGTCCCAATCCAATGATTGGGGTTCATTGGATTGGGGTTCAAAAGCTTATAAATTCTTCTGTTTATCTTGGTGTACAAAAAACAGTATTAAAGATATAATTATGAAAGGAAAGCTTTACTTTATATTTTTCCGAATTTTATTAAAAATCGCGCTACAATTCCCAATTTTATGAAAAATCGCGCTAAAATTCCCAATTCCAACGCCATGGGCTATGTTCCCAAAATAGAGAAAAAAAACACTGCATTCTATTACGAAAAGTACGTGGCGGTACAGAAAAGGGTCTGATTATCACAGACATATTAATCCATTTGCTATTAGGTATGTGGATTAACGAACGACGAAACGAACGAAGAACGAACAAATGAATGAATGAAAGTCGAACGAACGAACGAATGAAAGAATGGTGTCTTACGACACGTCGACACATAAATATATCATATTTAATTTATAATATTTTCAACAAAAACTGATGAAAAATGAAACAAATGAAAGAGTAAGTTTTAATAAACATTAATATAAACAAATACATGTCAGGGATTTTTCTAGCCCGATCCCAATCGATTTTGAGCCGTAAAATTCCCAAATGTAAAATAAAAATTCCCAAACTGAAGGAACTCATTAATAGCCGATTCCGATGCAAAGATCGCAAACGTGTCATTGTTATAAATAACAAAAAAAACGTCTAGGCTAGGGCCTGGATTTTAAACCCTTTAGCCAAATATAGCTAAAGCCCTAAAACTGTCTTTAGCCAGATTATAAAGTCTTTAGCCAGACTTTTGCCGAGCTATTTTGGAACTTTTATTAAAGACGCTAAGACCTCGCGTTTGAGTAACTTAAAACGAGTATTCTTTACTAACCTATAGGGTATCAATATTTCCATATCATACATATGCTGCATTGTGCTCTAGTGCTTTAAAAAGGACAACACACAGTTTAAGTATAATGTATTTTATTTCACCAATTGTTGATCATTTTCATCTACCTCATAAACGTACCGAGTACGTTTAATTCAATTTGAAAAGCGCACTCAGTAAACTAATTTTTTTCTCCCGTCCGAAAATATGTACTATCCAAACTATTATGACACCGATGTTTAGCATCAAAGAAATATTGCCGATATTTGGTCGAAAGTCTGTCAATTACAATCTTTTTTCATGCATATTCTTATTTTTAATGCGAAAATGTCTGTCTTATCAAAAAATAAAGTAACACGCAATGATAATGTATTTTTATTTCAACAATTGTCAGTCTTTTCATAGCCGTCATTGTGCCATTTGTGTGAATTCTTTTGTAGTGCGGTTGCTACCCTCTTTACGAAGCTTGCACCCAATTTACACCCGCTCACACTTGCAGATACGCTACTTAAGTTAGTTGGCACGCATGACTTACCAATGATCGCAAGACCGACGGCCCTTAAACAGAGCATGTCTGGCTTATTAATAACATTGTTAAACTTTCTGTTTTGATCAGCCATTTTCGCCGTAAGAGGGCATCCAGCTTGATGAACGGATAATATGAAGCGCGGGAACACAAACTAGTTGAAGGCGGATCTTGTATACTGTGATGTCATTGCGCCCTAGAGGGGTATATTGAATAAATAGCGAATACCTGTATTTATAACAATAAACCTTCGCCTCTCACCGCTGCGGGTCGAATCCCACTGGGAGCTCGACTTGTAAGTGAGGAAGTGTCGATTCTTACGGATGGCAGGAGGTGTACAGTACTGGTTCTACCCAGGAAAAGTGGGTGGTCTGCCTCCACCACAAAAAACAAACAAACAATCGACCATCATAAATATAACCTTACATGTGTTGAAAATGACGAAAAAAACACCATACAAACAAACAAACAAACATTTTTACCATTCTAGCTTCTTCATCTTTACGGAACTAGACCCGATTGTTGTTATCAATGAATACTCAGACAAGTTTGAAAATCTGCTAGATCTGATAAGTAACACGGAAGTTATGACGGTTGATTGATTGTAAATTGTCATATTTTGCTTAGATAGAGCTTTAGAATCTTTGTTTCCCCATCCGATCTTTACCAAAATCAGCCAGAGTGTTGATATTAATGACATCTCGGATAATTTCGAAAACCAGTTGGAACGGATTACTAACACCAGATGTTTGGACCTTGATTTATTGAAAAATGCTATATATCTGTATATCCTTCATTGTTTTTTTGATTTGTACCAACAGTTCAAAATATTAATACCAATAAAAGCTGCAAGTCTTACACTTGAATACCACACAGTAGGCACATTAATACCCCACCCAGACACATCATATTGCCACAGGGTCGACCTGTCCTAGAACTGCCCTTAGATGCTGAAGTTCACGCAAGGGAGCAATTAGTACCATTTTATGAAGTCTTTGGTATGACCCCACCAGGGATTGAACCCAAGCCCTCCCACATGTGAGCCGAACGCTCATCCACTAAACACAGACCTAATAACAAATAGGTCTGTGTACTAAGCCACCACCGCGTTCTAAAATAAAACATTGATTCTGAGAACAAGAACCTCTAAAACAAAGGTGATCCAGTTTACAGGGTGTTCACATTGATAAAGCATCATCAAAATAGACTGACCAATCAGTGACCAGAAATGTGACACTCCTCTGCATTTTGGTTGGTGATATACTTCGACTTTATCGTAGATGTTTAATCAATAAATACTGATAAAGGGGATCCCTTGGGAGCAACAAACACAATTAAGAGAATAAAACAGCAGACTCGGTTTTATTGAGGCTGTTCATGAGAAGTAATGAAAGCAGCAACACCTCTCACGCCCCTAGCACCGGCTTAAGCGGTATTCTACTTCAAAGCCACCTATATTGGGCTCGTTGGTCCCAAAGGACCAGTAAAAATAACACTACTGAGTTTACTGTAAAAGTAAGGTGCTGTGCTTTTTTTTAAACGCTGCATATTTCATGCACATGTATGCGAACTGATTCTATATAAGTATCTTTCAAAATGGAATCTCGAAAACTATTGTCTTTTTACTCTGCCAAAGATTTGTATTTTAATACAGAACCTAAAGATAAACAAGTAACACAAATGGTATCACCTACTGAAAATAACTTAACATCTCGGTAATGAAAAAATTATGAATTACGTACATTGAAATATGCTGGAAATATGTATATGTATACAGTGAATATGATTTACAGTATAAAAGACATTAGCTACTCTCTTATTATACACCCGCTAAACGAAGTTTCACCACGTCCGCCAGTCTGTCTGTCTGTCTGTAGACGCAACCTGTAGAGGTCAAAACTAAAGGTCACCGGGACCCAATAATGAACAAGAGGTCAATGACCTTGAAGCTCTACTGGCAGGCTAGCATTCCTGTGAAGTTTCATGAAAATCTGTCAAGTAGTTTCAGAGTAGTCGTTACAAGTTTTTATATATAACTCTATGTAAACAACGATGGCCGCTCGCAACCATGTTTAATGGGGAATCAAAATAATTTTCAACAAGGACCAACATCATGTCATTTCTTAGAAGACAATAAAATTACCCATGTTTCCATATCAAATAAAAGTATCAAAAAGCATTTTCTGTACAACTTAAGTCCCATTTCTTTAATATTACCACACCCCTCAAAACATGCTAAAAAAGCAATTTTAGCAATATTTCAAATGTCAATTAAAAAAAGAGAGAATTTTCCTACGCATATCAGGGTCATGTCTGCACTCATAATGCTCTTGCATATCAGGAAATGCTAAATTTTACATACCTACTCCGGCGTTTTAATACAAAAAATGTTATTCCATGCTGATCACTCCGTGAGTCAAAATCGACCACTTTGCCTACTTTTTGGAAATTTTTGATAGGGTCACATTTTTCTATTTATAGCCTCCAAAAAACGCAAAGAGTGCATATTCCAATACACCAAAATAAACTTAGAAGTACTCAAAACAGAAAAAAACATCAAACATGTGCTTTATAATTTTTATAAATACCATCCATGGACCTAAAAGATGCTTGCTTGATTTCTTTCTGATTTACACCATGGACATTCATGCGAAACTGAGGAGTGCCCCCAGTAGTCACTACACGTATTTACTATATAACTCTATATAAACAAAGATGGCGGCTGGCAGACATGTTTATTGTCAAATCAAAATGATTTTTGACAAGGATGTACAAACTTGTATTTTAAAAACCTATTTTTAGCCATGGCGGCCATCTTGAATTTCAAGCCAACCTGAAATTTTGCTGCGAAGTTTCATGAAAATCTGTCAAGTAGTTTCAGAGGAGTAATCGCTACAAGTTTTTACTATATAACTCTATGTAAGCAAAGATGACCGCTGGCAGCCATGTTTAATTTCGAACCAAAATTATTTACGACAAGGACCAACATCGTGTCATGCTGCTCATTAAAAAAAAGTCCCATATCAATATCATTTACAGTTTTCAATAAGTAGTCGCTACAAACTTGTTCTTTAAAAATCTATTTTTAGCCGTGTCGGCCATCTTGAATTTCTGGCCGACCTAAAAAGGACCAACTAGACATCAAGAACAACATTCCTGTGAAGTTTCATGAAAATCCGTTAAGTAGTTTCAGAATAGTAGTCGCTACAAGATTTTACTATATAACTCTATGTAAACAAAGATGGCCGCCGGCAGTCATGTTTAATGTCAAATCAAAATGATTTTCGACAAGGTCCAACATCATGTCATGTTGACCATTTTAGAAAAACTCCCATATCAAAATAATTTTAAGTTTTCAAGAAGTAATAGCTACAAAATTGTTTTTTAAAAATCTATAAAAGTTTACAGACGGACGGACGACGGACACCGCACCACGGCTTAAACCTTGTCCGCACCATAACTCCTCTCCCACTTAAGCAAATCTCATGAAACTTCATAGGTGAACTGCCTGTGGTGAAAGACCGAACCTTGTTGATTTTAAGTTCAGTAGATCAAGGTCACCCAATAATCAAAAACTTTGTCCGCTCCATAACTCCTTTCCCCATGAAGCAAATCTAATGAAACTTCATAGGTGAACTGCCTGTGGTGATTGGACGACCTCTATTGATTTTGAGGTCAATAGGTCAAAGGTCACTGGCACCCGATAATCAATAATTTTTTCCGCTCCATAACTCCTGTCCCCTAAAACGAAATCCTCGGAAACTTCATAGATAAACTGCCTGTGGTGAGAGAACAAGCCCTGTTCGTTTTGAGATCAGTAGGTCAAAGGTCAAGGTCACCGGGACCGAAAATGTAAAGCCTTTTCCGCTCCATAACTCCTCTTCCTCTCAATTAAATCTCATGAATCTTCATTGCTGAACTGCCTGTGGTGTGAGGACGACCACTAAATATTTTGAGGTCAGTAGGTCAATGGTCAAGGTCACCAGCATCCGATAATGAAAAACCTTGTCCGCTCCATAACTGAAGCAATTCTCATGAAACTTCATAAGTGAACTGCCTATGGTCAGAGGACGACCTTTATTAATTTTGAGGTCAGTAGGTCAAAGGTCACCGGCACTCAATAATGAAGAACCTTGTCCGCTCCATAACTCATTTCCCCACTGAAGCAAATCTCATGAAACTTCATAGGTGAACTGCCTGTGGTGATTGGACGACCCTATTGATTTTAAGTTCAGTAGGTCAAAGGTCACTGGCACCAGATAGTCAATAACCGAATCCGCAAAAAACTCCTTTATTTTACAAATTCCTTTTGGCGGGAATCTAAGGCGCGACATGCTTAGACTGTGTTACATCCTTTGCGCTTCTCCGCTTCTTTGCGACCCTCAACACAAACGGAAAAACTCGATCGTGTTTCATTGTATATATTTTGTATTAAGTGCATGTTTTACATAAAGCACGATCCGTTTAACCTCAAATACGAAAGACGGACACCTCGGTCCAAAAGTTACAGTTGACTCCTGTGCCATGCATAATTTCTTTGTCGCATGTGCCGTGGCCGATTTGGAAAAACGAAATTCATGAATTAACCTTCTACGTGTCCGTTTGAACAATCATGTATGCCATTTTTCTATTTCTAAGAATAACATGCTATTTAAAGTTCAATAAAGAAAAGATAAACCACCTAAAAACAGTTAGAAACCAAGAATGATTACGCGCTATGCATTGTGGGTAGCTTTCCTGGCTTTTTCATTGCCCCATTATAGGGGTCCGTGAAGTTAGCACACCGCTCAGCAATCAACATTTAGCTCAACCAAATGCTGATCTGGCTCAGCATGCTAGCGCGACATACCAGATCAGAATTCGTTGTATTTGAGTTAAAGCCAATGCTGATCTGGCTCAGCACCCAGCACGACATACCAGATCAGCATTCGTTTTATTTGAGTTAAAGTCAATGCTGATCTGGCTCAGCATGCTAGCGCGACATACCAGATCAGCATTTGGTGCATTTGAGTTAAAGCCAATGCTGATCTGGCTCAGCACCCCAGCGCGACATAACAGATCAGCATTCATTTTATTCGATTTTTGGCCAATGCTGATCTGGCTCAGCATGCTAGCGCGACATTCCAGATCAGCATTCGATTTATTTGAGTTAAAGTCATTGCTGATCTGGCTCAGCATGCTAGCGCGACATACCAGATCAGAATTCGTTGTATTTGAGTTAAAGCCAATGCTGATCTGGCTCAGCACCCCAGCGCGACATACCAGATCAGCATTCGTTTTATTTGAGTTAAAGTCAATGCTGATCTGGCTCAGCATGCTAGCGCGACATACCAGATCAGCATTTGTTGCATTTGAGTTAAAGCCAATGCTGATCTGGCTCAGCACCCCAGCGCGACATAACAGATCAGCATTCATTTTATTCGATTTTTGGCCAATGCTGATCTGGCTCAGCATGCTAGCGCGACATTCCAGATCAGCATTCGATTTATTTGAGTTAAAGTCATTGCTGATCTGGCTCAGCATGCTAGCGCGACATACCAGATCAGAATTAGTTTTATTTGAGTTAAAGCCAATGCTGATCTGGCTCAGCACCCCAGCGCGACATACCAGATCAGCATTCGTTTTATTTGAGTTAAAGTCAATGCTGATCTGGCTCAGCATGCTAGCGCGACATTCCAGATCAGCATTTGATTTATTTGAGTTAAAGTCATTGCTGATCTGGCTCAGCATGCTAGCGCGACATACCAGATCAGCATTCGATTTATTTTATTTTAAGTCAATGCTGATCTGGATCAGCACCCCAGCGCGACATACCAGATCAGCATTCGATTTATTTGATTTTAAGTCAATGCTGATCTGGCTCAGCACCCCGGCGCGACATACCAGATCAGCATTCATTTTATTTGATTTTAAGTCAATGCTGATCTGGATCAGCACCCCAGCAAGACATACCAGATCAGCATTCGATTTATTTGATTTTAAGTCAATGCTGATCTGGCTCAGCACCCCAGCGCGACATTCCAGATCAGCATTCATTTTATTCGATTTTAGGCCAATGCTGATCTGGCTCAGCATGCTAGCGCGACATTCCAGATCAGCATTCGATTTATTTGATTTTAAGTCAATGCTGATCTGGATCAGCACCCCAGCAAGACATAGCAGATCAGCATTCGATTTATTTGATTTTAAGTCAATGCTGATCTGGCTCAGCACCCCAGCGCGACATTCCAGATAAGCATTCATTTTATTCGATTTTAGGCCAATGCTGATCTGGCTCAGCATGCTAGCGCGACATTCCAGATCAGCATTCGATTCATTTGATTTTAAGTCAATGCTGATCTGGATCAGCACCCCAGCGCGACATACCAGATCAGCATTAGATTTATTTGATTTTAGGTCAATGCTGATCTGGCTCAGCACCCCAGCGCTACATACCAGATAAGCATTCATTTTTTTCAATTTTAGGCCAATGCTGATCTGGCTCAGCATGCTAGCGCGACATTCCAGATCAGCATTCGATTTATTTGAGTTAAAGCCAATGCTGATCTGGTATGTCGCGCTGGGGTGCTGAGCCAGATCAGCATTGACTTAAAATCAAATAAATCGAATGATGATCTTGAATGTCGAGCTAGCATGCTGATCCAGATCAGCATTGACTTAAAATCAAATATAACGAATGCTGATCTGGTATGTCGCGCTAGTGTGCTGAGCCAGATCAGCATTGGCTTTAACTCAAATAAATCGAATGCTGATCTGGAATGTCGCGCTAGCATGCTGAGCCAGATCAGCATTGGCCTAAAATTGAAAAAAATGAATGCTGATCTGGTATGTCGCGCTGGGGTGCTGAGCCAGATCAGCATTGGCTTTAACTCAAATAAATCTAATGCTGATCTGGTATGTCGCGCTGGGGTGCTGATCCAGATCAGCATTGACTTAAAATCAAATAAATCGAATCCTGATCTGGAATGTCGCGCTAGCATGCTGAGCCAGATCAGCATTGGCCTTAAATCGAATAAAATGAATGCTGATCTGGTATGTCGCGCTGGGGTGCTGATCCAGATAAGCATTGACTTAAAATAAAATAAATCGAATTCTGATCTGTTATGTCGCGCTAGCGTGCTGAGCCAGATCAGCATTGGCCAAAAATCGAATAAAATGAATGCTGATCTGGTATGTCGCGCTGGGGTGCTGAGCCAGATCAGCATTGGCTTTAACTCAAACTAATCGAATTCTGATCTGGTATGTCGCGCTGGGGTGCTGATCCAGATCAGCATTGACTTAAAATAAAATAAATCGAATGCTGATCTGGTATGTCGCTCTAGCATGCTGAGCCAGATCAGCAATGACTTTAACAAATAAATCGAATGCTGATCTGGAATGTCGCGCTAGCATGCTGAGCCAGATCAGCATTGGCCAAAAATCGAATAAAATGAATGCTGATCTGTTATGTCGCGCTGGGGTGCTGAGCCAGATCAGCAAAATGAATGCTGATCTGGTATTTCGCGCTGGGGTGCTGATCCAGATCAGTATTGACTTAAAATAAAATAAATCGAATTCTGATCTGTTATGTCGCGCTAGCGTGCTGAGCCAGATCAGCATTGACTTAAAATAAAATAAATCGAATGCTGATCTGGTATGTCGCGCTAGCATGCTGAGCTAGATCAGCATTGACTTAAAATCAAATAAATCGAATGCTGATCTGGTATGTCGCGCTGGGGTGCTGATCCTGATCAGCATTGACTTAAAATAAAATAAATCGAATGCTGATCTGGTATGTCGCGCTAGCATGCTAAGCCAGATCAGCGATGACTTTAACTCAAATAAATCGAATGCTGATCTGGAATGTCGCGCTAGCATGCTGAGCCAGATCAGCATTGGCCAAAAATCGAATAAAATGAATGCTGATCTGGTATGTCGCGCTGGGGTGCTGAGCCAGATCAGCATTGGCTTTAACTTAAACTAATCGAATGCTGATCTGGTATGTCGCGCTAGGGTGCTGATCCAGATCAGCATTGACTTAAAATAAAATAAATCGAATGCTGATCTGGTATGTCGCGCTAGCATGCTGAGCCAGATCAGCAATGACTTTAACTCAAATAAATCAAATGCTGATCTGGAATGTCGCGCTAGCATGCTGAGCCAGATCAGCATTGGCCAAAAATCGAATAAAATGAATGCTGATCTGTTATGTCGCGCTGGGGTGCTGAGCCAGATCAGCATTGGCTGTAACTCAAATGCAACAAATGCTGATCTGGTATGTCGCGCTAGCATGCTGAGCCAGATCAGCATTGGCCAAAAATCGAATAAAATGAATGCTGATCTGTTATGTCGCGCTGGGGTGCTGAGGCAGATCAGCATTGGCTTTAACTCAAATGCAACAAATGCTGATCTGGTATGTCGCGCTAGCATGCTGAGCCAGATCAGCATTGACTTTAACTCAAATAAAACGAATGCTGATCTGGTATGTCGCGCTGGGGTCCTGAGCCAGATCAGCATTGGCTTTAACTCAAATACAACGAATTCTGATCTGGTATGTCGCGCTAGCATGCTGAGCCAGATCAGCATTTGGTTGAGCTGAATGTTGATTGCTGAGCGGTGTGCTAACTTCACGGACTTCCATTATAGACCTTTACTGTTGTGTGAACAGAGTGTAATAGAATAGACTACGCTAAGTTAGTACGACGTAACAAATATGGAGAACTTCGAGATCTGCTTCGAAGAAGTAATCGAGAAGTTGCGAATGAATTGTCCCATTCCATTACCTCCAACTCAACCCCAATAGAGAGAAGAGATTAACAATTATTGCCATACTGACCACCCTATTAGACAAATGCATGGTAAGCACTGTATTTCGAAGTTTTTCATCATGCCGAGACAATCTCTAGGATTTATCACAATCACAGTTAAACAACACAGCGTGACAACAGGAGAGAGAGAGAAGAGATTAACAACGAATGTCATACATCTGTCCCACCCCACCCACTCAGTCTGCTTGACTCCGCTAGCGTAATGTATCAACCGTGGGTATTATATTAGACGGTGATAATAACCTAAGAGAGCTCTGTATCGTTAAATCGCATCTTCTGTTGTAATTAACAAATCGTCAAAGCTGAACCGCGCTTGACAGTCTTCGTTCTATATTATTTTCGAAATTGGTTGCTTCAGACTGATTATCGCCCATCTGTTACCAGTTGTATCCTTTGTGATTGAATTATTTACAGCTAGACTGCTCCACAGCGTTCAGTATTTATTGACATTCACACTAGCTTTGTTTAGTTAGTTAGTTGTGTGGCGGCCGTAAAAAGTCAGTAGTGTTAATATTTGCTGGTATGTTGGGATCATCAATCCCATTCTGTGTTGCTTTAAAGTAGAATATCGCTTAAGCCGGTGCTAGGAGGCGTGAGAGGTGTTGCATCTTTTAATTACCTCTCATGAACAGACTCAATAAAACCGCTTCTGCTTCTATACGACAATTAGAAACATGATCCTAAGGCAACCAGAGCACGCAATGACACCGTAAGACCGCATTGTACCACAAACGAAGAGCAAATTAAGTTTAAAGTGAAAAAGACAATAAACAACACAAAGAGCGGCGAAGACTGAGCTAGCCTCGGTCACCCGGCCCGCTTCTGTTTTCTTCGTTACGCTATGCTACACGGATCTGCAAGTAAGACATATTCATGATACCGTCTGGCTGGCCGAGACTAAGACTGAGCGTAGGAAGCCATTTTAAACTGTAACCAACACAGCGTTGACACGTAACTAGCATCATAGTATATGCAGCCTCGTTTTTAATTCATGAGATATCATTTAGTGGAGTACCTGGTCCATTGGTAGAGCGTCGGATTTCAGATCAAGAGGTCGTGGGATCGATACTCGCCGTGGCCATATTATTTAACCATGGACAAGATAATTAATCCAAAAGCTTTGTTACACTGAAAAAACGGTGACAGGCGGTAAACGTGTTCCGCGGAACACCCACCTAGTATTTTAAAGGGATATAAGGGAATTGATATGGGTATGTTAAAGTTATTTTTATTTCTTTACGCTGATGACATAGTTATCTTTTCAGAAAACGAGAGCGGTTTACAGGATAGTTTAACTATTTTGCATGATTATTATACTAAATGGAAACTTACAGTAAATGTGAATAAAACAAAAGTTACGGTGTTTAAAAAAGTGGGAGAAACAGAAGAAAATAAACATTTTATCTATAATGGTTCATAACTTGACACTGTCAACACATTTACGTATTTAGGGATAGTTTTTACAACTGGTGGGTCTTTCAGAGAAACCCACAAGGGTCTTGCGGGACAAGCTCTCAACGCAATATATAAATTAAAATCATGTGAATAAATTTCATGATATATCTGTGAGTCATATGTCAGATTTATTTGATAAACTAATTTTACCTATTTTGGTACCGGTTTTTAGAGACTAAAGTAATCGAACGAGTTCATTTACCATTTCGTAAACATTTATTAGGAATAAAAATTTAAACTCAAAACGATTTTATTTATAAAGAGGTAGGAAGAATTACATTACAACAATATAGAATGAAAGCTAATATTCTTTATTGGTTTAACATTTTGAAATGCAATGAGTTAAAATATATTAACTTTGCTTATAATACACTGTTAGCAGACTTAGACAAATATCCAAATAAGTAAAAAATATTCTTAAAAGATTGGGATTTTATGATCTATGTTTTTTTTTCAAGGGGTTGGAAATGGAAATAGTTTTCTTTCTCTATTTAATCAAAGATTAAATGATACCTTTGTACAGAAATGGAATGAAAATTTATCAAATTCAACTAAAGCGAATTATTACATTTTATTCTCGGAAATCATTTTTAAACCCTACTTAGATAACGTTACTATTAAAAAATTTAGATTAGCATTAACTAGACTTAGAGTGTCATCACACAGACTTGAAATAGAGACTGGAAGGTGGTACAAACCTGCAAAAATACCACTTTCAGAAAGAAAATGTAAACTTTATAATTCTTTAGAGGACGAATTTCATTTTATACTAGAATATCCACTTAATCATGATTTTAGAGAGGTGTATATTAAAAGATTTTA